>JAIPRN010001586.1:0-42820 GCA_025469175.1 Geopemphigus sp. TES_GeoC_2020
ACACGAACAAACAAAAGTAATAACAAAAAAAAAAAAAAAACGCCGACGTCGTGCACGCGCGTTCGTGCGCGGACATAAATTACGCGTTCGGATTTGAATAAATGAATAAACGCGTTACGCGCCTTTGCTGTACTATAAACGCCGAACGTAAACGACGGGGGAGAGCGACGGGAGATAATTCTCGCCCACTCGTAATCCCCTTGTCCGCCAGCATCGAAATCCGTTCGCGTGTCGCACGTATACCGTGTAACGATTTCAAAGCGACGGCGGGTCCGACGAGCCAATCTCGAGTCGACGAATTCGAAACAGTACCGGCGAGTGGTTACGTACGCGTTTTCCAAACGGCCTCGGTTTTCTAAAAAAACGTTTCGATTCGGCTTTTCGGCGGCGAACCTGCTGATTGGAAAGGGCCTAAAGGACGGAGCGCGACGTATATACCGTAAATGGCCGTCTAGACGTGTTCGGCTGTGACGAAATGGCGAGATTTCGGCCGGTCCGACGGTTTCAAATTCGCCAACGCTTCCGCCCGACGTCTTTTTGGAGAACAACGGAGGGGGCAGTGCTTATCCGAAATTCGCTCTGTGTCACTGATAGAAACGTTCGAAGGGGAACGTAATTCGAAAAATCGGTCTAACCAAAGTTTCGCAATATTTGAGACGTTTCCGAACGTGTGTGTGGTTTTTTTTTTAAACGTTAATTTAAGCTAACAACGTTGAAACGGGCAAACGTTCTCAGGCTTCCTGCGACTGTACGCACGCTTCGAAATAATTACGCGATACGTACGTGGTAACCCGAGCCGTCGAATACCGTCGTTGTATATAATATTGCGCTCGAATTCGACGACGGTATTGTCCCAAAAATTGAATTACGGCCATCGAAACTATCCGGGCGCCGCCTCCCATTCGTGACAATTTCCGAATGAAAATCGATCGACTCGACGACTTTTCGTATGACGCCGTGTCCCCCAGTTTTAGATTCCCAACGAAGTGACGAACGTATTGGGTTTTCGTTCGTATTTCTATTTTTTGTTTTTTTTTTCAACTGTAATACGACCACCTTAGGTACGTGTGCACTAGCTATCGTACTCGTCGATACCAATAAGTTCACCGACGTCTCTGTCACGATCGATTTTCGAACGCGACGCGATTTACCAACGCCGACGGTTCCCGCGGCGTTCGGTTTTTTTATATTCGTGTATTTCGTCCGCGAATACTTTTTGCCGGTAGTTAGTTACACGGGTCGCGAACCGCATCTATGGTCGGTTGTTTTTTTCGCGGAAATTATCGGCGAACTCGTAAAAAAACGTAACGAAACCGGTAAAATTGTCGGCGTAAAATTTACGGACGGCTAGCGGCGAACGTTCCGTTACGGAAATAATTGCCGACGGTATTCGTCGTCGAACTAACCACACGTTCGTTTGTCTGATCCGCGATGTTTGTTGGTCGCGTTACAGGCCCGAGTCGGACTGATTCCGCCACCGTCGCAACAGCAGCAGCAACTTTACGCGTCTTCTTCGGACGCGGGCGGATCTCCGTCGGCCGGCAACGCCGCGGCCGCGTACCCGAAACTGATGTGCCCGACGCCGCCACCGCAGCTTCTGCTCCACCAACATTTCCAGCAGCAGCTGCCCGGGCCCGTATTGCATCATCACCACCACCACCATCGACCGAACGGCGTCGGCGGCCCGCAGTCGGTCCAATACATGCAAATCGACCACCAGTACCCGCCGACTTCGCACTATCCGCCGCCTCACGTGCGCACGATGACCATAGGCCGGTACCATAACCATAGTAACCACCACCATCACCACCGACAACCTAACCAGGACCGGTCGGCCGAGATACCGTTGTTGTTGGCGGCTCAACCGTTCCAACACCACCATCACCATCAACGCGAGAGCACGGTATAGACCGCGTTACAATTATTCGTACGCACGTTTTGCATCCGTCGTAATTAGACTACTAGCCTGTACAGAGACCTCGACGAAATCCTACGCTTAAGCAAACGCGTCGACGGTCGTGTGTGACGGTTACTGGGAGATGGGACGCGGATGTCGAATTGCGCGCAATCGTACAAACTACGACGCCGTTTTTCGAGTTGTTTACGAACGGCCGATGTTTTCCTCCGTGTCCTTTACGTTAGGAAAAATATGTGAAACTATTTCCGCGCCGAATCGTTTCCGATTTTTGTAATTCGGTGGGGGTGGGGGGAAGGGCCGCCTTTCGGCAACATATTTATATAAGTTCGACCCGTAAAACACCGGCGATTCGACCGGAGAACCGAATTGCAAACCCCCCCGCGGTAATTAATAAAAAATCGTTTTCTATTCCGATCGAATCTATTCGGCTTTTTAGCCGTCCATCGTGTTTACAGTGTGACGCCCGAATTTCGTATATATCGATAATATCCGTCGTCAGCCCATCCGCCAACCGTCACACACGAGTAGTATGCCTCTACAAGACGCTCCAAGTCGCGCGTCTTTTAAACGTAGTTTATTGTAATATACAATCCGTTCGCGCGACGGACAATTATATATTAGATAGAGAGAAAGACCGTTTTATTATTATTTTTCGCCCGGCGCTTAATCGCGGTCTGTTTTCGAGACGGAGGGGAAAAAACGTCCTAATCGGTTTTTTTTCGCCACCGCGAATTAAACGATTGCCCGTCGCGGGCGTTGAAAAACCGTTGTTTTCCTCGTAGGAGTTAATACCGTACACGCGCCGTTAATTGCCCGTACCGTCGTAAATGAACCGTTTTTTGTTGGCCTCGGTTTACCCAAACCAATCCGTCGCGACGATCGAATCATTTTCGGTGAACAAAAAATACAAATAGAACCGAAACCAAATTATACGCCAAGTAAGAGACGCGCGTCCGTCGGGACAGAAAAATAAAGGGACCGACTCCGGGCGTGTTTTATTTACGCGCGCGCCGCGTTTTTGTTTTCTTTTTCGAAAATTCCCGATAAATTATCGTCACAACGACGGAGCACAACACGCTCGTCGGCTATCGTTCGACGACGCGATACCGTTCCCGGACGGTTTTCCGCCGTTCCCCCCCCCACTCGAAAACCGACCCGGTCGAAACGCTATTAATAATCGCTCGTTTTTATTGTCGTACTTAGCGCGCCCGCCGCTGTGGTTTTTTGATTTTTGCGTACGTGTTTTTCGATGAATGGTTAAAACGCGTTCCGTGTAGCGTGTAACGGGCCTGTATTATGCCCGGGTCGATTAAAAAAAACTGTATACTCGATTTATAATACGCCCGACACGATCGTTCCGGTTTTTAACGAATTGTGCGTTTTAACGCCGCGGCGTACAACGTTGAAACAACAGCGGACCGCGTTTTCGGTAAACATACGTACGGCCCCGGTTCCGCCTTTAGCGGGGATTCGCGCGCGGTAAAATTGGCCGCTTTACCCACTCTGTTCGTGACGAAAATCGGCCCGGTTTAGCGGACGAACGTTTAGAAAAACCAATCGGGGAATACCTCATCCGGGGTCTTCCTTTCGACGCGACCGACCGTTACCGCATACCGAGAGGTGAGACTACTACGGCCGGCGGCAACGGAATTCGAACGACAACTTGTATCGGACATTCGTCGTCCGGGTCGTTACGAACAACGGCGGCCCCAACGGTTACCACCCAAACGAATCGGGAACTCGCGCTCGAACTCAGTTCGTCCGTCCGATTTCCTCCGACGTCGCGTATTGTTTTTTGTTTTCATTTCGCCGTTTGTATTGGCTGCACGTGTTTGAAACGCTTATTTTGTTGTTTTGTTCGCCGCCGCATGAACGTCGTTCGGAATAACTGGATCGTGTGCGCCGCGCACCGCCTCGCCGCGTCGTCCAACGGACGAAAATCCGATTATACACACCGCGATCGATAATTCGATCGGGTCGTAAGCGCACCGAGAACGCGCCCTCCCCCGACGAACTTGGCATTTTCCTACGGCACGTCCGGTGTGTGGACTCCGGACGAGGCCGTCCACACAAATGCGCGAAACGAAACAACGTTGTACAAACCCGTTCGCGGAACGGCGAAGGGATAAGTTTTCGTCGCGAACACGACGCGTCCCGAACGTTCCGGGTAAGGGACGAGCCGTATTATCGAAACGCGGTTAAAAAAATAATAATCGGATTTTCGTCTAGTAAAACGTTGCCCCAGCGCGCGAAGCGTTTACAATATTTATCGTATTAACGCGTCGGTCGTGCTCGTGTGTAACAGACCGACTTGACGGTTACGGCGGCGGACCATCAACGAGCTCAGTTTGTCAAGCCGCCGGTTTTGCTCGCGCCGACGTCGCAACAACACCAGCAGCAGCAGCAGCAGCAGCAGCAGCAACAACAAATCGAGGCCACTCGTTTCTGACAGACTTCGAACTACTTCGAACCAATCCCCGAAGACGATTTGGTCATGTTGTGATCCCTCCAGCGAGACTCTGCGCATCCCCAGCCCCTCACCACACCGTAACCGTCGTATAGAAATTATTATTATTATTTCCGTTCTATTTATGTGCGTGCGCGTACAGACGTCTTCACACGCCCGCCCCCGTTTTCCGTTCGTTTAACACACCGGACGACGACGACGACGACGACGACGGACCGACGAATACGTCCGATTATTGGTGCCACGTGGCGTACGCAACTTGTTTGTATATCGTGCGCGTCGGACGTATTCTCCGCGAAGAATATTCCAAACGTGGCTCGAAACGCGCCACCTATCTATAACGATAATTTCTCCCTGCGCCGTGAAAACAATTTGTTTACCGGTAAATTGTCGATGTACGTATATCGCGCGTCCAACACACGATCTCGTTGCGCAATTTAGAACAACGATACCGTGTCTCTATTTGTTCGGGTACCCGGAGGGAAAACCGTGGAGATATTTCGTCGTTCCAATGAAACTTCGACCGCTATTCCGAAACGATTAATTTAAAATTACCTGAAAAACGGGCGAATAATCGTTATTTCGTTATCACCGCGGTTGAAGAGTTGAACGGCGAACGTCCATATTTTACGTACACCCTTCGGACCGGATGGTACGTCCGTCATTCGCGGTGCGCGACATTTTTGCCCATAATTTTGGCCGCACCTCCGTACCGACGAATCATAACGTAATATAAGACCGCCGCCGACGTATCGAAACGTTTTCCGATTGCCATATCGCCGTGGACAATTCTCGAATACACACGCGTCAGTTAATTATCGCCAACGTATTTTACCATTATACATTGACGATCGTGTCAATTCCAAAACCATAATCGTAGTTACCCGATAACGATAAAAATACATTTTTTTTGTTTTTTAATCAAACTGTGTAAAGCGTATTACTTACCGTCAAACAACGTATTCACACACACACACACACGCGCGGCGGTTTACAGTTTGGTTGTTTTTCAGAAATATATACGTTCAATGTTGTTAGCGTGTTATATCGATTAATGAAATATATAAAACGGATTTGTATAATTTAAAAGGAAAAAAATTTAGAATTATGAACATTTACCGTGAGATTCGAGTTAGACGTATACATATTTAGATTTTTATTTTAAATTCTATTTCAACGACGGACAGACTAATATTTTAACGTACCTCGTTACGATTTATAATTATTATGGATATCGTTGGATTTATTTGTGACTATCTTCGTAGTTATATAACGTTATTTTGTTGTAAATAAACGGGTTTTCGTTATATTACTAATATTACAGGTGGGCTTTTTAGTTGTCTGTCTCCCCTACCCACGTTTTAGTAATAATAATACGTAGGTATGGGTATTATTGGAAATTTAATAAATGTCCATAAAGTCGGCTTCGTCTAATTAGCGCAGCTTCTGGATTATTAATTCTTTTTTCGTGTCAAATGTGTATAATATAATTGTAAGTTATTTCATAAGGAGTGTATAGTATATATGTTATAAATATGATGAACATATATATACTTAAAGAATACGAGTAAAATTATACAAAAATGTCGTTCTCACTTGTACAATTGAAAAAATACGAAAAACTATAAAATGTAATGTATAAAATATGTATAAAATTTATCGAGAAACTGCGTTTATCTTTTACAAAATGGAATAATTTTTTTGTTTTCAAAGAATTAGACAATTTTTATTGTAATATTATTGTACATTCGTAATCATTTATAACTATAAGCGAGGCATATATATAATATATATATATTACTTCGGATAAGTTTTTGCAACGGCGGTATTTTATTAATTGTGAAAACGTTATAGCTTAAAAATTATTATTACATATTAAAGTTTATGATTTATATTGAACTCGACTAGTGTGTATTTAGATTTTATTCGTATTATATTATCAATTAATGTTATATTATAAAGAAACATTTTAATAAAATACGTTTGTGTTTTAATATATAAAAGTTTTAAAAATCACGTTTTCGTTTGATGATAAATAAGGATGTGTAACACCTAACGCACTTGAAACGTATTGTCATGTTTAATTACCAAATTCAATTGAACAATACATTTTAAACTTATAATAAAATACAAATCGTTATTTTCTTGAAAAAAGGTGTTTAATGTGTCGTTTATTTTCTGTAAGACATATTGGAAATTAAGTGTACTAAAGCTCTTGTTGGTTTACCAGACATGCCGCTTGAGATGTATGAACTGTCTTTCCCATTAGATTTCATTACCCCAGCAATATCCATGTGAACCCATTCACCAACAGGAGGCACAAACTCCTGGAAAAAATAAGTGAGTTATCTGAAATAAATTTTCAGAAAAAAAAACGTCTTTGTTTAGTACTTACCTTCAAAAACGCAGCAGCTGTACAGGAACCGCCTCTACCCGATTTACCAATATTGTTCAAATCGAAACCAGAATAACCTTCAACAACAAATACAAATAATGCGTATTTGAACTATCGTAGTTTCTTCGGTGTTACTAATTACCTTTTAGTAACGAAGAATAATAGTTCCACAATGGAAATCTCCACATGCGGTCACCCGTATAATGGCCGACTGACTCTATTGCAGTCCACACACTATCTGAAGTACAAAAGACACCCGTTGCAGCATCGCCTATGGCTACAGCCATTGCACCTAAATGCATATTGAAAAACCATTGCTCGTTGTACTTTATCATACATTTTAATACGGTGTTTGAGTTTGTAGACACAAACTAAGTTGTTTACCCGTTAGAGTTGCTAGGTCAAAAGTAACTTTTGGTTTAAAGGTCGCTGCGTAGCATAGTGCGTCGGCAAGTATAAGTCTACCCTCAGCATCAGTATTGTCAATTTGAATGGATTTACCATTCATAGCAGTGATAACATCTCCTGGTTTTGCGGCGCCACTACTTGGCATATTTTCACATAACGGGGTAAGACCTTTAAAAAAAAAAAAAAACTTCCGGATTATCTGACAAAATATTACGCTTACATTTTTATAAATACATAATTACTAGTAAATATCGTTTATATATATATTTATTACATTAGTACTCTTCTGAACACATTCGCACATACCAACAATATTAATTGGGAGTTTTAAATCAGCTATAGCAGATATGGTAGCCACAACATTCGAAGCTCCCATCATATCAGCACGCATATCACCCATGGCATTTGAAGGTTTAATCGAAATGCCACCACTGTCAAACGTCACCCCTTTACCTGTAAAATAAAAACAAACGTTTATTCGACTGTTAAATTGATACAGACCTTACGATTAACTCACCAATCAAAACTATAGGATTATCATCATTTCTACCGCCTGAATAATTGATTTCCAAGAACGCTAAAGGTTCACTGCTACCTTTTGCCACACTTAACAAGCCACCCATTTTTTGACTTTCAACCCAACATTTATCTCGGACTAAGACATTAACACCACGTTTTCCAAGTACTTCTTGAACTTCCTAAGGAAAACGAGTTAAACTTCATCAATTGCAAAAAAACGGTCCTAAATAAAATAGCCACTACACTTTTATTCCCACCATATTGTGTTATATATAATCAAATTGATTAAAATAATATTACTTTAGAAAATAATGTTGGTGTCATATGATTTGGTGCAGATTCTGCCAATTTTCTAGACCAATTTTGTGCATTTGCTTTAATGCAACCATAGTTCCATGGATATCTATAATTTTATAAAAATAACCATATATCTACATTAGTCAAAGGGAAATTGTAATATTTAGATTTGATAAAAAACAAATACTAAAACATGTGGTCATTTTCTGAAGTCTCCACTAAATCGATATACAAGTAGTTTTTTTTTGTTAAAAAAAGGAAAATCTGCTACAAAACGGCTATTAATTTTATTTTTACCTAGTTGCGAGTTATTTTAAATTTATCAAATTTATGAACTTTTCATTTAAAAAAAGTAAATAGACATTTAGAACAATAATCGAAGTAAATAAACAAATTAAAAAATAATTTTAAATTTGATTAGTGGTCTCAGAAATGATACAGGAATAATAACTATCCATAAGAGCAATTTATCAACAAACGGTTCTAATTCTTAATTATGTATATTGGATGCAACCTTTTGTTCCTTTATAAATATATACTGTAATTTCCCTTAACTCTATAGCTAATTTATCCATTATAAACGCGTATTAAATTTAGTAAGATAAATATGTTTATCTACAAACCTTTCTGCGGATTCAAATAAGGTTATTTTTGGAATCAAATGTTTTTGCGATTTATACTCTTGAAATTTCCAAGTGCCTAATATTGAACCCTCAGCAGCACTTTCAGCATCATTCATAGAAGAAACATATATGTTTTGAATACCACAATCAATAAGACTGCGGCAACCATCTAAAATAGTATTTATTATGAACAGAAATATCAACTTACTGATAAACAATATTATTAATTACTTGCAGCTGCTATGCGTACATATTCTTTTCTTGGATCAAAACCATCTTCATTATCTTTATTATCCAATTTCGCTTTACTGATTCCAACTAAAGCAACTGTTCCATACTTAGGACTTGCGTTATAATATAATCGAGTATTTCCTTTTTTCAAAAAGCCTTTACCACTACAAAAATAAAAAAATATAACGGCTATAAAATGTATATAATTCTAATTTTTTGTTTTTATTATATATACCTTTACTATAAAGATTTTCAAAATTAAAAATAAAAACAAATTTTCAACAGTTTAAAACTTATTATAATCTTATATATTTCAAGTACATTCACATTGATTCAAATTTTAAAATATTCATTTACATCAAATATTTTTAACACAATTTTAATCATTTAATAATATCAATTTGATCTAAAATAGTATTGTATTTTTAATACAATATAGGATATTAGAGGTTTGGAAATATATAAAACTTAGTTTGTTTTTCTAAATACAAATTAATACAACATAATAGATAAATTTAAAGATTTCTCAGCAGACTTCTTTAGTATAGTATATAGAAAAAATAACTATTCCAAAAAAAAAAAAAATTGTGTATACATATATATAATATATATCGCATAAAAATGAAAATACAACAAAATTTTGTATAAAAATAAATAATAATATTAACTAATATTTAATAATATACAATTTGACGCTAATAATGAAGCTATTTAAGTTCAAGAACTTTAATGATCCCTTGACTATTAGCAGCTATTAGTATGTTAGATGATTGTCGCCAACACACTGCAGAAACAAATTCATTAACATCGTCATCTTTTCGTCTCTCTTTTTCATCTTCTGCTACACTTAATATTGCCGTATTTGGTTCAAATTTAAAAGTAAATAATTTTCTTTGTAATCCTTTGTAGTAAACATACAGAGAATTGTTTTCAGATCCACATGCTATATAATCACCATCAGTAGCTAATCCTACAAAATTTTTTTCATTTACATGGCCTACAAATGAACGTACACAACCTTCATGCGATTCGTCCACATTCCAAAGTTTCAACTGACTATCAGTTGATGCAGATACCATTTCTTTTCCATTCAAGAATTTTACATATGAAACAGCTTTTTTGTGGCCTTTGAATACTGATAATGCTCGTTTAGCATGTCTTAAGTCGTAATAATGGACACAATGATCGGCAGAGCCAAATGCAAGATAAGTAGCGCCTATGGGATTGAACTTAACACAGCATACGTTCGCTTTTGCTTGTAGACAAGCAACTGATCTGTCCTGATTGAGTGTCCACAATTTTACACGTGCATCATCTGATCCTGAAGCCATTAACGATGCATCACATTTATTAAAATCAACAGTCCAGCATCGTTTTTCGTGTTCTCGAAATATCCGGGTACGTTGTCCAGTACCTGCATCCCACACACTGACGGCTCCTTCATAATCACTGCTAGCAATAGTATTTTTTCTATACGAATTCCAACTAACACATGATATCTTGGAAGCAGATATCATTTCTACACAAGGATAATGAATGTCAACAGTATCTCGTAATACACAATCATATTCAAATACTTTAATACGTTTAGTTACACCAGCAATGGCGAAGTATTCATCATCCTTATCAAATTCAATACTTGACACTATTGTTGAACTATTTAATATATCTGTACCATAATTTAACGTAGCTATTGGTCGCAAAGCGTTAAATTTAGAAAATTTTACTAAATTTTCTCGGAACTCGTCCAATCCATTTTCCATAAATCGTTCATCTTCTTCATTTGGATGCTTGTGGCCAAATACCAGTTCTTTCGCTCTTAATGAAAAATAACAGTCTACAAAATCATCGAAGTGTGTACACATGCGTCGACGTTGAATATTACCAGGGACACAATTATTAAGGCCACTTACAATTGAAAGCGCATTGTCAGATTTCTCTGTATCTAAAGGTACTGGTCGTTTTGCTTCCCATTCTTTCAATATTTTTTTAACAAATGATACATCTTTTTTTATAAGTTCTACTTGTCTTCCAACACGTCGCAGTTGTGATTCTTTGTCACATAACAATCTTTCTAAGAATTCATAAAGTAATCGATTTTGTGCCAAAGCCGACTCAGCTTCAAGCTTACGTTTACGACGACTTAATAATTCTAACATAGCATCTACATCAGATAATGATAACTTTTTTGATTCAGCGGTAACAAAACCACGAAGACCATGAACGATACCTAATTTACTTGAACTTTCAAATTTCCGGCCATTTAATAATTTATAATTGCTGACCAATTTGTCAAGTGCTAAATTTGGAAATATATCACAAATTCCTCCAGACAATATATTACCACATTTTGGACAAGAAGATTTCGCTTCTATTGCTCTTGATATACAACTATAACAAAATGAATGTCCACATTTTGTAATATGCGCTTCATGGATGAGTTCATAGCAAATGGGACATGAATAATCAGATGAAGATGGCGAAGATTCATTTGTATCCAGATGTTGACGTTTGGCTGAACGCCCAGAATTATCTTCTTCTGTCATGTCAGACATAGTTTTAATTTTTTAATTTTAATACATTTTAGTATGTCGCAAACTGAAACAATAAGAAATAATATGTTTTAGTATATATTAATATATCATAGAGGCATAGTCAAATTATTGAAAATGAGTTACTTGTAGTTAGGTATATCACTTTTAAAATTATTGTGTATTATTATTTATTATATAAATAGGCATTGAAAATAAAGTTTCTAAATACTAAGAAAAGAAAAAAATATATACTAGGAAAAACATTATATACCTAGATACGTTAAATTTGTTTTAAAGAAAATAAAATTATAGCTTGAAAAAAATTATACAGAAAAAAGCATATCGAACATGGCAAAATTGTACGAATGATTAAATTTTGTACCGAAATAAAAACAATAAAGTGTTTAGTTTGAATAAATACAAATTATGGAGTTATATAGCTAAAATTGTAAGTTAGATTATTACATGCCAGAATAAAAGTAATATACCTACCTAATTTATTATTCATGTAAATATGCCTAATACTTATGACATATTAATAAAACCACATCATTCCTTATTATTTCAGGTTCACGTAATGTTTATGAGCACAACATAAAATAAAATGTATGCATTTATAAATGTTTAAAAATTCATATTTAAAAAATTGATAAAAACCTTAAGATATTATCAAAAGAATGTAAACAATATTAAAAAGAGCCTATGATTCTAAATATATATCCATTTTCTATTTTAAGTTATAACGAGCATAATAAAAATTAATATTAAATGTCATAATTATTAAACATTTGGTATAAAGACTAATTATAACAATCTCATAATGATTATTAGGTAGTAACTATACCTACTTAATAAAAAATATTTTATGTAATATTGTAAACATAAGTCAAATGTTAACAACTGATATTTAGAAATAAAAAACTATGTAAATATTTATATATCCCATTAAGAAAATACAGAAAAATTAATCAAATAATTCTTTCACCTTTTACTTAAAATAATTGTATTTGTATTATATAGTTAGGTAAACAGATACTTACATTTTTAATGAATTTATTATTGTATCATTACTATCTTGAATTATTTCTTTTGCAGAAGAAGTAAATTCGACGTTCTCTCCAGAATCATCAACATATGCGCCAATAACAATACCATTCTGAAATTGAAATTAATTAAATAGGTATTTATTGATTTGTTTTAGAACATACATACTAAAACATTCAAAGAAAAACATTTCGTAACTATCCGATAACTTTTTTAATAGTATATATATGGATATAGTATACTATATAAAAATAATATGGTGACGTTAAAATTCAAAACTATAAAATTAAACATACAAAGATAAATACTAGTATTAAATACCTAAACATATTTAATTTATTTACATTTTGAAAACAAAATCAATAAATATATCCAACTATAGTAATTTTTAATAGAATTCACGTAGGTACTACCTACATATTTTATTATTTGAATAATTAACATTTTGATTAAATTAGAAATATATATTATAACGATATGTTAATTTACTTATAAACATTGTGTGATAATCGTCGGTGAAGACGACACGATTCATATTTTATTGGAAATATAAAACACAAAACGTGGACAATCCGAATATAAGGGACATTTGATGATTGGCCAAACATCAAATGAACGATCATAAAAATGCTATCATATATACCGATAATATACCTTTGAACAGTTGAAATAAGTGTCAACAATACTGTAGTCTCGACGGCAGACAGCTATTGACGGCAATCGATTTCTCAAACGGGTGATCAATGGTATGGAACCGCGTGCGTACATGGTATTTGTCAACACTTGGCCACTAGGCGAGACAGTTAGTCAGAGACAGGCAATGGCGCAAGTGCCTACTACTGAAACAGGAACGACGAACAGGCAGCTGACAGTGGCGTCTGTTTCGAAATGTGCACCACGCACACGGGAAACTCAGGTTGGTAAGTGTCCGCGCACCGTCTCAAGTGTTGCTTTACGAGAACTATTACCGTCGTCAAAACGAAATTACGCAACGTTTTACGTTCACTGTACGCACTAATTCATTCGCGGTTCGCGTCTATAAACGTATAACGACGATAATCGTTCAAAAGCTAGCGATATTGTAAGACATCGGCGGGCTCTAGTAAACGTACCAATTTCGGAGGAATTAATACTCTGGTGAATTGACACCGTGTCCCGCCGCCGCATCGATAACGCTATGGGTCCGGCGACGACGGCCACACGAAGTTTTTAAGGTCATACTCACGATTACGAGATAAGATGATTGCGCGATTCGTCGACGGACCAATGGGCCAAACAACAGTGTCACCAATGGATTTAACGAAAATATCTTCGTCGTACAAACACTCGAGTCGTTAACGTTAATCGGCCGTCAAATGTTAAACACGTATGGCGAAATATACTTAAAATGACGAAATCACGGATAACGCGGAACGACAATAAATGATGGTAAAAATAATGAACGTTTCTCGTTAGTACGAAAAACCGTCACCGGGCATGGGTAGCGTTAGGTAGCCTTCTAGTACGGTGAAGAAATAATCACGGTCACCTTATCACCGCTTGTCCATTTTTATCTCTATAACCGCGGTCACACCATTACTATTGTTACCTCCACAACGGCCCGTCCGATGGACAAATAAAAATATTTCAAACGTCCCCGGCGGCCGCGCCGCGATCGATCGTCGTCCGTCCGATAGAGTGCGGCGTCGGTTGGCGCAATATTAAAATTCAACGCAGGGCATTAACCGAATAAAAGTTAATAACTCGATTTGACCAGTAGGTTTTTACGTACAGGTACAATTAATTAAAACGACAATAATAATAATAACAGATATTTCCGAACGTATCTAATACATCATTTTTTTCAATTTTATAAATACCCGAAGCATTTTATTACTAGATATATTAGGATAATTATTAATATATTTTACTCCTTAAGCCGCTTTATTTATTAAAATTGTGTTTTCGAAATCGCGCTAACATTCCTACTCGCGATATCCTAATAATTCTCGCAAAAAAAATAGAAAACGCGTGTAACGAATAAAAAAATTGAAACTTGTCACGTACATTTTGTATGTAGGTCGTACATAAATTATTATTATTCATAATATGTGCGTTGAATTGTCTACATTATGTAATATTCATTCGCAGAAGGCAAAAACAAACATTTTCGCAAATCAACTTCTAATTTAACGAGTTACTTTGTTTCTTTTTAACTCGACATGTTAATTTCGAGTTAATTATTCGTATAAAAGTATATACTTTAAGTTGTGTCAACAACGATATAAGCAAACGTCAAATGCTTTATAGTGTGTAATAAAATATACATAAATAGTATCAAATTTATTTTAAGATGTTTGCAAAACTTTTCTCGTTTTCAGATTATTTACTTTTTCAACGCTAATTATAAAAATATTAAACTTTTAACTGATTTTAGTTATTATTAACCATTTGATATTAAAAAGCAAAATATGATTATTACTTTGAAACTGTTACCATTACTTGATGAATAACATGAATTTCAAAACAAAATTGCCAATTCATTGAAAAACAGATATTATAAATATATAATCGAACATATAAGGCCAGTGATGTCTTTTTCGCACCAGCTAAAAGTGCTCAATGCCAGAGCAAGTGTGGCTGCACTAATGTAGCCCAGTACGTGATATTTGTAGCTTATGATTTTTCCAATATAATGTCTAACATACACAATTTGTTTAAAGTCGCAGTACTAATAAAGTTTGCCTATTCTTTTTTGCGATATGAAGTCGAAATTATTATATATAGGCGTAAGTACGCATATTTCGCGTTATTGAGTTGATTTGATCAAAAATAAGCATGTCATTTTTTTACTTCTAACATTTTTTTCGTAGTAATATGCAAAAAATAAGAGTATATTAAATTGAAAAACCTCCCAAATCTTACAATAAATTTGAAAAATTCTGTCGCTGATGTAAAAACAATGCTTGGCCAAGTTTTGTTTGCGTGTATTATAAACGCGGGTTTCCCTGAAAACTTTATGGATAATATTTACATACAGGTACAATTAATTAAAATGACGGTAATAATAATAAAAGATATTTCCGAAAATATCTAATACGTCATTTTATTTAATACCCGAAGTATTTTATTACTAAATACACTAGGATAATTATTAATATATTTTATAATTACCCGAAGCATTTTATTACTAAATACACTAGGATAATTATTAATATATTTTAATCCTAAAGCCGCTTTATTTATTAAAATTGTGTTTTCGAAATCGCGCTAACGTTCTTCTACGTAATATTCTAATAATTCACGCAAAAAATAATAAACCCTTGGAACGAATAAAAAAATTGAAACTTGTCACATGCATTTTGTATGTAGGTCGTACATAAAAACTCATTACTTATAATATGTGCGTTGAATTGTCTACATTATGTAATATTCACTCGTGGAAGGTAAAAACAAAAAAAACTTAACGGCAACCATAAAATAGATAAAAGATGTAAGTTACTATTATTATAACCTATAGGGTACCATGCTATGTGTTAATATAAATACGACCTTTATACACCAAGTGCTAGCAGTTTGCGTGTTATAAAAAATAAACATGTTTATATATATATATAAAACATGATGCACGCATATAGTTACAGTTATGTATAATGGGAAAAATATTACGTGTACGGTAATGGTACCTAATATTATATGTATACTACAATATACCTTCGCGTACATAATAATATTGCCATTTTATAAAATACGCTACTTAAAATGTTGATCGTTTCTCGTAAACCACTTCTAAGTATTTCTAGGGAATTTTTATTTTTATAGTTATTTGTTGTTAATACAGTATGAAAATCAAGAAAATAGTCTTTGGAATATATTATTCCGCAATATCGATTACAAACAAATAATAATACTAATATACTATTATATTTCTATATGTGTATGTAGTATACATGACTCATACTTGTCGATTAAGTTTTTGCTATATCGTTTTAATAAATTTCGATTAACGAAATAATTTCGTTTGAAATTCCATTCAAACATAATGTGATTGTTTACCCAAAAGCCGAAATCGCATATTTAAATACAACGCAGTATAAAAACGATAATTTAATCCAGTTCAACGAGAAAGAACAATTTTTATTGAACAAAATTCAATTTCTGGTTACACGGATTATCCATGGATACAGTAATACGTCCATTCGTGCTTCAAGAAGGTATACAAAATAAATAAATAAATATGTATATACATTAGTATGGTATTAATAGTCATATAATGGAAAAACAACAAATGTAGTAAATATAACTATCGTAACAGTATACATCGAAAACGAATACATAATAACGAATGATATCAATGGAAGTAATATAAATAATTATTAAATGATTATAATATATATATATTCAAATGTTTATGAATTGTATTTAAGGAATCTTTAATTATTTCTCATTAAATTATTTTCAAATCATCTTTCGTTAGTTTTGATTTTTAAAAAAGTTAAAAATTAAAGGGAAGGCCGTTCTATCCTTAGCTCTAAATCATAAACCTTGGACTTCCTATAATGTTGTTGTAAATATAGAACAGTTGGTAGATAGGTAGATAGACTGCTTTTCTTTTCGCTCACTTCCTTATCATGATTTCAATTATTAGTCTCCCAACGATTGATTGAATCCAATTACAAAACTTATAGCCCTTGAGCGATCAATGATTATAATAACCGCTCGTCTTTTCCGGAAATAAACTTTTTATTTTTAATCACTATTTTTTGTGAAACATATTTACTATAATTTTACAAATGATGGGTTGAATTTCGTAGTAGTTTCAACGTAGAACAGGTTCCCACGAATGTGAAAAATTATTTTCATTTGTGACTTCTCACCACAGGATGGTAGTTGGCGATTTCCCTAGCTTCGTTCCCTTGTGACCTGATTAACTAACAAATATATTAACATTTTAATCGAGTTTGTCCACTCGCTGCTCGTTAGTCCAGATTTGTTAAAAATTCAACTGTTTACCATTTAAAATAATTTGAAAAGTGGTATACATTTATAATACTTATAATAACGCCTACAGTATTTTTGTTATTATAATAACAAAATACCGTAGGTTATAAGACGTTCGATCATGTTATCGGGAAAACCAATTTATTTATCCTCGAAAATTGTCGAAACTCTTCGGTTAGACAGTAACGTATATTAAAAATATTTTTTTTATGTTTTTAATAATTTGGCTCTCAAAGAATTTTTCGTTAGACGGGAAAAATATTATATCATCAGTTCGGAATGTTTAATTTATATAATATATATATATTTATATAACAATAAAGTATTATTATATTCCAAAAAATCGATTAAACTATATTTTAATTATAAGAAAATCGATTACAAAACTACACGTTCGTTAAGATTGCCCAGCTAAATATATTATCGTAATAAATTATTAATGCAAAACGTATTTATTATAATAAATACTTACTGTTGTTACAAGAATTCGTAATATTTTATATTCGTCGTCAAACATCACTATTTAAATAGTTAATAGTGTTTAACGTGTAAGTGATACATACTACTGTAGTGCGATCAATAAAGTATTGATTCTTTAATATTGCAATATATTAGATAATAACTTCGTAATCGTTTCAAAACATAAAACGTCATTATTCGTTTGAAGTCAAAAATTATACCATGTTATGTTTTATTAATTATTAATATTGTTTTACCGTGTAGAATAAATCAGTACGCGCACGAATTCTCTTTCTGTACTCGGAAATACATTAAATTCCGACAAAAAAGAAAACATTAGAAACAAATTAGTTCAATTCCTGAAGGCACTTAATGCGTACGTTCATACCCAATGCATTATTTTAGTAATCTATATATATGTTGTGTATACATAATCGATAACAGGTAGTTTCAAAGATGGTCAATGTTGAACGTAAGTGTATACAATTACATCGTTTTTGTGAATTACAGAAAATTATAATCAAATTTTGATTTTAACTCTGGACGCTTTTTATAGTTAATTTTTTCGGTTATTTATTATTCCTTTAAAACAGTAAACATTCGTATTTTATGTATTTAGTATGGTCGATAATATTTTAAATTTAGCGCAAAATACGTTTGTTATTATGTTGCTTCAAAGTATACATAATTATTCCGTTTAGTCTTTGGCTTTTATCGACTTACAAATAATTATTATTCACCGTGGACCATAACATTCAATATGTTAACTATTGTTTCGATAATATTAGGTATGTAAAAAACAAGCAAAACAGAATGGTAAAAATTAAAATAATCTATAAAATACAAAAACTACAAAAAAAAATTAAAGTATAAATGAATATATATAGAACTCGGTACTGTCAAGCACACAAAATAAAAAACTACGAAAAAGTATCAATATATATATACAAACAATATCCGGTACCGTCAAGCACATATCCGTGCCACGTGGATGAAAATATATCCGACTATTCCATAATGGGGCTGTACAAGGAAAGTTTCGAATCGAATGGGCAGAAAAAACGAGCTTGGCAACAAAACTTGATCGGCCTGGCCGTTATTTTTTTATTGGCCGGTACCTTAATTAATCAGGGTGGTTTGCACGGACATACCCGACGTTATTGAAACGTTACGACATAATACATGTAGGCGTGTTTGCGAACTATGCGTTAATATATTTCTACTTATCAATTTGACGTGTAAATGAAAAATCTCGTCATAAACGTTTTTTTCCTCGGATGAAATAGGTAGATAATTAGAGAAGTGTCTGCATTGGTGGGAACGCATCTGCCTATATCGGTGTATGAGAAACGAGGAATATATATATATATATATATTATTAATCGTTCGGCAGAGATAATGATATATAGGTAAACGTTACGCATTAAAAAAATAGTTATTTTAGCAGTACAATTAAGTAATTCGATTTATTTTTCCGAACGATAAGAGTTCGAGATTATTTGAATAGGAGAGACGTAGGCTCTTATTCACCGTTGGATCGCGTAAACTGCAAGTCCTACAACGACCGCCAGACCACGCTCTTCGGCAAATATATATAATATATAAAAACAAAAAACACGACGAGCGAAATTCGTTTCATCTTCGTGACCAATTGATCCGTAAGTACGAATCGTCAATATTATTAAAATTAATCGATAAAGTAAATATCGTGTCGTTATCAACGCGACGAGGGATATTAATTAATAAACCAATTATTTATTCCTCTCCTCGACATCGATTCAAAAATATATTATTTTGTTTTGCGTTAAACGAGACCCGTATATTAAGCGACCGAATTTACATATTCATAAATGCATCGTCAGTTCCCTGTAATTTTCGACCGACCGGGGACATTTTAAAAAATTTTATTTCGATCATTTTTTTCACGTTTGTCGCTATATCTCATATTATTATAGTAATATATATAGTATAAAAGTTACACGAGCTGGAATGTATCATAAAAGGTGAAAAACCTCAGGCGATTCCATTCTGACATTCGACGGTTGCAACAGCAGTGTGTATACAATGTTATTTTATACATAATAAATATAAGTAACTTACTAGCTATATATATATATATAGTTTCTTCGGGTTTTTCGTTGTTTTATTTTGTTTGTTTCGTTGTTTTTAATTTCATTATGCAAAAAAAAATAATATGTCGTCGACGAGCTTTTATATTTCGAAAAATTCGTTCGACGATAATAATATTTTTATCGATTATATAAGGTATATACATATATTACAGGGACAAAGTTCATACGATCTCGCGTTTGTATTGCACGTGTATCGATAACAATATAAAGTTACTTTACAAGACAAATAGATTCGATAATCTTGCCGTATTATGTATGTTTTTGTAAGTTATGCAATTTAAGACGTGAATTCGTAGAAAAAATTGTTTACATGTATACATAAATTATAAATTATTGTTTCGTCGTTAAAGTCAACATTCGGGAGAAATATACAAATACGATAATTAGCAATAAAATGTTGCACACTACAACGATTTGATAAATATGTACGACTAAAGTTCCTTTTGCGCCGTCTTATTTAAGAATGTATAATAATTATTGTATATGAAACGAACCTTCTGTAAATTTGAAATATGTGGAAAATGTATGACGTTATACACTCGCTGCGAATATTTTAAGGGCTTTTATACAGGAACGTACGTGGAAATATTTGCCGGGGAAGGGGTGGAATTATTTTTGCCTTTACGTATTATAAATGTAATTATTATTTTACTATACAAAATATTATTTTTTTTAAATTTGTTAAAATGTCGTCAGAAGAAGGGTTGAATACCAAAAATTTCCCTTGTCAACCCCCCTTAGTCATTTTGCATTTTTTCCATTTACTTAATACACACAAATATCCGGCACTTCGAATTTCGGGTACTTAAAACTCGGTAAAATAACCGTTATGTAACATTGACGGAAATTTCAGTTTTTTTAATACGCGCGATCGCGTACGTGCTTTATAAATTCGCATTATGATATTAAATATTACCGGCACTCGAACGTTTTTGGTGTCTCGATAAATTCAATAAAATAACACTGGCGATATTGTCAGATATCTATATATCATAAAATGAATCAATAATAGAAATAACGACCACTGGTTTTAATCGCCTGAACGTCCGTATCCGTGAAAACGTAATATAATATTGTCGCATATTACGTTGTCTTCGCGCTACTCGTTGTCCCATTTAAACCATTTACTTTTTTACTTCGACTATTTACCGTAGTCGCGGGTAATGTAAATTTCTGGTCAGCACTGTGTACACGGTGAAGTTGAGCGTAAAAATATATACGCGACAATGCGCCACTGACGAACGAGGTAAACGAAATAAATAGATTCGTTAATTTATTCGTACAGTATTATGGAAATTATATTTGTATAAGTATAAACGCACACAGTGAAACTTATCTATATTTACGGACACGTATAAACGACCCCTCTCGTCTACAATAGATATTTTCTCTCGCGACGAGGATACATATGTATATAACGGCATTTCGACTCGGTGTCCGTTATACAGAGAGTTACGTTGTTAGTTACTTTGGGCAATATACAAACGTACGGGTTGCGATTAAGAGCTGAAAACAAAAAAATATAATCGATTCGGTTTTACATCGTATGTCCGACATCTAATATTTTTAATAAAAACGGAATATTATATATAGTAATTAATTTCAACGTATATCTTACATATTATAATATTATTACCTATCAT
This sequence comes from Geopemphigus sp. TES_GeoC_2020, assembly GCA_025469175.1. Classification (NCBI taxonomy): domain Eukaryota; kingdom Metazoa; phylum Arthropoda; class Insecta; order Hemiptera; family Aphididae; genus Geopemphigus; species Geopemphigus sp. TES_GeoC_2020. Next base: position 21,651 of record JAIPRN010001586.1, read on the forward strand.
AATAACGTTTATCCGTACTATTAAATATTAATATACAGTAAAATGTTTATTATTATTTCGTATAATAAAACGTACATATATATGTATATGTTTGCATAATTAATTACACTCGATTATAACTCATTATATGAATTAAAATAAAACGCGATAGTGAAACGTTTTGGTCGTAATATCGAAAAACAATTCATACACCTTAAAATGAACGAGAAAAATGTTTAACCACACACACATGTATATCGTTCGGTTGAAACGATAAAAAAAAATTTACGTTACATATATATATATATATATATGCTATAAACTGCAATATTAATGGTCTTCTTCCGGTTAGTATGGTCGCTATTATTTGGATGTTCGCGCGGCCGTTGTATATTGTGTTGAAATTATTATTTCGCGGGTTTCGGTTTTTTCTGTCTTACCTGCAATCAAAAACGAAACGTTTCGTTTTAATGTTAGTACATTACACTTTACACGTTATTCGTTTCCGACAATATACGGAAACGGCGAAAACCAATATGAGACTATATTTATAAACTAAACAATACGTAATATCCCATCCGAATACGGTATACTCGACCGTATTTTTAAATCTTTATACGTTTAAGGCGCCTGCACGCGCCTGTTATATTAAACGTACATTTTCTATTCATTGTATTTTATGTACCTATTGGATATTACACGATATAATAACCGTAATGAAACGAAGTGACGGCTATTTTAGAGGAATTTCACGTTATTTCCCTAAAATAACGATATAAATACCTTTTTCTTATCTCATTTTTACGTTCCCATATAGGACTGGGGATAAAAAATGTGAGGTTTGTGAACGTCGTGGAATTGAAACACGTTTATTAATATTTACCGGAAACTACTCGGAAAGGAAACGACGTCTTAAATATTGTGACAACGCTCGACGTACGGGCGAACGACGTTGCGCGTTGGATTAATTTTTCGTTTTTTTTCTCGTTTTTAATAATTTTGTAATCGTATTAAAACTTTTAAGCTCATTAATGACAAAATCGCTAAGAACGCTATATACTTCACTGACCAAACAATTTTTCATTATTGTTTCGCCTTGGGATTTCGTGTAAACACGGACCGATGTTGTTGTTGTTTAAAAATTTTCATTTTCGCAGACCGGATAGGGCTAAGTAAGTGGAGTAGTTTGAGCAGTTTGACGTAGACAAAGTGCGTTCATACTTTACGCTGTTAACTGGAACCAAACTTATTTCCAACAAAAAATATAATTCAAAACACAAACAAATACGTCTGACAGACGCCTTTAAAATATATTGTACAGCGAGTAGCCCGTTTTCGACTCTTGTTTCTCCAAGATTTTGTAGTCAGACTTTAATTTCGTGGAAAACAGAACACCTATCTAAAATAATAACGCGTACGTGTTGATGACGTAGAAAAAACGTTTACGAAATAACCTAACAACATTTATTAATAATCCGTTTTAGTAATAAATTATACCGAAAGTACAACTACTGTGTGTTTAATAATTAATAACGTTTAATTGATCGTTCCTATTCTGTCGGAGAATCGCCGAGAGATTTATTAATTTACATTTATCTTTTTCCGATTAAACGAGCGTTAAATATATAATTTTACGAAGGAATAAGCGTGCGAAAGAAAGAGGGAGCGAGAGAGAGACGGTGAGAAAGAAGTAAATAATGAGGGTTATTAACGAAACAGTTTTATTTCGAAATAAATCGTATCTACACGATAAACGCAATACGCGTATTTTTTATCTGTACAATATTTTTCTTCAAACGTAATATCCGAGTGATAATTATTATTAATTTGAATATGAATTATAGGCGGTTTAATATTAGCGTACCATTACCGAGAGTTTATTAATTAACGAGTTTATTAGCCGAAAGTGTATTTACGTATGGGCACGTCAATACGTGTGTCGTAGTTCGTCTGCCTGGTTCGAGTCAGTTTCGCCAAACGGTTTATCGTTAAACCATAAAACGATTAGTACCGAAACGGAACAAACTCGGTAAGTAGTAACCGTAAGTTGTTTTTTGGCGACGTACGCGCGTTTCGTTGTTGGCTCGAAGAAAAATTAACCGATTAACGAATCGCGACGCCGAATTTATACAGATTATTACGTAAATTCGGCGTCGCGATTCTGTTAAAATAAACTCCCCCCTCCCTCCGGACGCGCGAAAGCGATCCGTCGACATTCGCGGAGTTTATACGATCGTTCGTAGATCGGCAATTTTCCGTTGACATCTCGCGTTCCTACGACGGACCGCGACGATCGAGTCCGATATTTCGGGCCGGACGTACACATTACGATCCGTTCCAATACGGTTCGTTTACTGGTGGCGGATAAACGATATAACGTCGCGGGCACGACCTGTACGGGAGCTTATTACGTTTTCGTAAATTCGCGCGGGTCTCGGCGTATCGGAACACGGATTTCCATATTGTACGAAATTCGAACGCTCACGGGGACATAGAACACGACCGTGATGGTGTATTTCCCTTCGTACGGTCGTCGAGCTACGGAAAAGTGTTGTAACCGTTGTCGCCGGCGCGGTTACATTTCACACGTCACGCGCTCGACCATTCTACGACAACGGCGAGAATGACACTATAGCGTACCACTAACGACGACACTCGTACGGATACGTGAAAATCGTATCGGTACGGTTGATAAATAAATACGCGAACGCGTCCGTCCGACGACGACGACGAAAGTTCGTTCTTCCCATTCCATCCACGCAGTCGGACGACGGACGCACCAATATGACGACGACGATCGTATTTTAATATTTCGTTGTCGCGTTCAAATAATATACGAACGCGAAACGTCACGGCGAACATTTTGTGTACGGTCGCGTCCGTCGCGGTTTCGTTTTTTCGTTTCACTACTTCCCCCCCCCTAGTGCGCTTCCATCGACTTTTGCGCGTTTAGCAAATATTTTAGACGTTTCGAAAATATTTTCGAACGCGTAATTTAAAAAAAAATCGGTAGTTTTACTACGATAAAAATCATCCCGAATACGAAGCAAACTAGGCTACTACACCGAAACGAATTCACCTCGTTAGTCTTTCTGTCGAAAGTTACACGCGACAGATCTTTTTGGAAAATCGCGAAATTACGGATGTTTAATTCTGGCGAAACGAAAATTCGAAAATCTAGCGACATAATTTTCGTTTTTTTTTCAAAACGGTTTTCGAAACGTTTTACGTCGTTACTGAAATAATAATGGTATATTATTATGTGGTTCCGTATTGGCGGTAGGACTCTGTTTCATAGTCAGGAAAATTTACAGCATCGTCTTAAGAATATTTACGAAATACGTACGATACTGCTGCGCGGGGGTCGACGGAATGGGAATCAAATCGGCGGTCAATGGGGCGGATAAACCGAAATTCGGACGGGAACCGATTCGGTTTTTTTTCGCTTTAAACCGCGAACGGATCCTGCGTACACGAGCGTAATGGTTCTCGGGAGTAAATCGAAAATTCTCGTAGGAAATAATACTTTTTACGATTGTCCACCGTCCGCGCGTTACACCGACCAATCCGACGTTTATATTATAATGTATACGGGACATTTCGAGTAGATTGCATTCAAGGTTAAAACGGTTCGAAAGTATCGTGCGCGTTTGTGCGCGTAATGATCGGAAACGGAGCATTTTATATCTTTCGACCGATCGGACGTAATATTTTTTCGAATCCGTGATGACGTATTTGTAGAAAGGTTGCCGGGATAAAAACACGAAATTATCGATATTATTACCATAAAAATATTTACGAAGAAAACACACATTGTTTCGTTACGTACGTACGCATAATAATAAATAACTCGTAATACATTATTTAATACACTCGTATACGCGTCCGATATTCAATATGCCTCTACGCTATAGACGGAATACGAATTTACATACGATTCGAATGTAACGTCGGAACGGTTATTATTCACTTTATGTACGAATTGACGTTCGTCCTCATTGTTGTTTTCCGTTTTAAACATCCGTATACCGTCGAGTCGTATACACATTGACGGACGATCGGTTTTAAAATGTATTTCGTCGTCGTTACCGCACGTTTTTTCCTTTTATTTTCGCACGGCCGCGCTCAGATCGTCTTATCGCCCTATAAGAGAACCCTCGCCAATTTTATTACGATCCATCCGCCGACAATAATACACACCGACGACTACGACGAATGCGCCGTCTTTTTCGTATCAAATCGTTTTTTCCTTTTTTTTATGCTTTTCTAATTAAAGTGCGGCGAACGAAATTTCCTTTGCCGTTCTCCCAATCAACTCAAAGGCGAAAAGTCTGCGCGCGCGGTGTATCGTGTAGCAATCAATTAATTGATTTAATTAAAACTTGAACCGTGCACGAAACCTTCCAGTCACGGCCAGACCCGCGGATTCTCAGTTTAAACCCGTAATATTCTAGGTCGAAGTTCGTTTCACGTAAAGTCAATTAGACGCAACAAATCATTAAAACGATACGAGCAACTTATATTCCCGGAGTCGGGTGAACTTACGCGATGGCCCTTAATTATCCCAATTATTAAACGAAATAAACCTCTACTATAGAGATTTTTCGTTTGTTTATTTTTAATCGCCGTAAAAAATAAATAAATCGTGATACCGTACAAAAATGTACTAAACAAAATTAATACGACGTTCGACATTAAAATATTTTAAAAATAATCTCAACTTTTTGTTTCCTTAAGAAGCACATTTTTAAAGAAAAACGCAATATTCGAGAACAGTGTATCTTGTTAACGAACGTAATTATTATAAACGCGAGATTGACGTGAAATTTAAATAAATTTCAATTACGTTACTAATTCCTTTTTCCGTAATACGTCTTTTAACTAATGCGTTAACGTTGTTTTAAAATATTGACGAATTATTGGCTGTCCATCGAGTACTCGAAATAAAATATATCGAGCACCGGTGAATTACGAAAATCATCGCGTCAATTATTGTCACAATAAACGTGTCGTAAGATTACGGGTGACCACTGTACAGCCAAACATTTTGATAACGTGTCGAGCGTTTCATTTCTGAGTTACAAACTCGAGATTGTCGTTAGTTGATTAAGGTCAACGGATCAAGGAGGAATTGGGAAATCCAAAGCAAATATAACCGGTTTTTTACGTTAACGAAAACATTTAACAATACAGATATACAATAGACGCGTTCGTCTTTAAATCGTAGAGTTAACTTATACTACAATAATAGGTACGACCTAAATTTACAATATCGCTTACCGGGTCGTAGACGACTCCGCGCGGCGGACGATTGCTTTCCACCACGGCTACGTACGTGCCATTTACGCGACCGTCATCCGGGCGGCCGTCTATCCGCTTGAACTGATACCTGGACATGTGGCCGGTCGCGACACGTGGCGGTGGTGGCGGCGGCGGTGGTTCGGCGGTTGTCGGCGACGGATCGTCGCCTCCGACTTCGATTTCTTCGATTTCGTCGCCGTTGTTACTGTCGTCGTCGTCATCGTCGTCGTCGCCGCCGTCGTCGTAATCGAACGGATCCGGGCCCGTAGATCCCCCGGCCCGTATTCCGTTGGCTCTGGTCGCCGCGTTGATTTTTTCCACCGTTTCCAAAATCCAATCGCCGGACGGCCACGACCCTGACGACATCGGTGTAGTCGGCGTCGCGGCGGACTTCGGCTGAACAATAGCCGTTGTCTTGAAAGCATCCACGGCCGTCGTCGTCGTCATCGTCGCCGTCGTCGCCGTGGTCGGTGTGCCGCCCATCTCGTCCCGGCCCAACATACCTAAGTATATCATTAACGATTACGCGAGGTTAAAACAAAATACGGCCGATTTTTTTTAGCACGAGCGATTTATCCGTCAACGTCTTAAACGAATTTTATTTCCGTGTAATTTTGTTGCCGTCGTTCTCGTTATGAAATCATTCAAGAAATATTTATAGATCGTTTTCAAAACGCTTTCTAACACTATAAACGAACGTAAACTTTCGATTTACGAACTGTATTTGTTTTGTCAACAATTTTTTACTACGACAAATAAAACTCGAATTGATTTATACGATTTTTCGTTTTTTCTTCGTATTTTTTCATTCCGTTTATTATTTCTGAAACGTTCGAAAAACTGAAACGTTCCGATCTCCGTTTTTACGAAAAATGTCTTTTTGATTTTTCGGGTTCTATTATATATTTAATTTATATTATCCGTCATACGCAGAATACGATTATTGCACCGCGCTGTTTCATAAGCCACATCGTATACTATATAATCTACAATTAAATATAATACATATATACGTACACTATTATAATACTACACTACTATAATTAGTTTTGTGAAATCTAGAATTGAAAACGACACGATTTATTCATAATAACATTATATTATATCACCAATGTTGTATATAATATTGTGTGTATCATTTTATACGGATCTCTTAGCTTCGTTACATTAAGTGTAGTAATTACAAATATATAAATATATTTTTCTCGTTAAAAATCGTTATATATTCGATTACGTAAGAATTTAAAAACGTCCATATTTTAAAAAACGACGAATAATTCGATATAAGTCATTCGAATTATTAATATAAGGCATACTTGTACGTATCTAATTATATATATATATATATATCGGTAATTGATTTTTAATAAAAATATTACTTTCAAAGATCGATTCTTTTAGTCAAACATTATATACGGCCTTGACCCGAGTAACCTTTTATAATAATATACAATATTATATATATATAAGAATGGCAATTTAACTTGCTACGACTTTTGTATTAAACTTTTTAACATTCGAAACTTAGCGCCACAATGTATCGGTACGACTATTTTCTATAATGGAACGTTAGGTTAGGTTTTCGAAATTGTCACACGTCGACAAATACATTTATAAGCTCCTATATATCGTAATTAGTCGACACCGTTGAGTCGTACTAATTGACGGCGGTAGATTTTTTTTTAACACGCGTGCGTTAAAAGTACAAAACATACTTATTCGTCTATCCGTACGCGCAAACTAGAATAAATATATATATATTACGCTTTTTGTTCCGTCCGAGTGTATATTCATATAACCGTTGTAACGACGATATAGGTCCAGTGAACGTTGTTTGGTCGTCATATTGAACTTATACTTAAAGCGTTTTGAGAGGAGGGGGCATATGAAAATGCAAAAACCAATTCTGAAATAACGGCGTTTATAATCTCGAATATCATTAAACAAACACTGGCGCGATTAAGACCGAATTGACATTAGAATATTATTTTTTGTCAGTGTCGAATTTTTATTCGTCGATATCGTCGTCGGGCGTCCGCGCCGCGGTGTCGACATAAAATTTGTGGCGGTTTTCGAACACGACGCGTTATTTTCATTTTCGTCGACATTTTTCAGGCGTTTACTTCTTTCGACGACCAATAAAATCGTCACGTCTCCGGCACCATCCCGACAGCGACGGCGGCGTTATAGAAGTCGAATAACCCGCACGAGGAGTGGAGTCGACCGCGGCAGCATATCATTACTTCGGACCCGCGATAGCCTAACCAACACGATGTGCAGAGTACGACTCGTGGTCCTTCGCATTAACTTCACGTACAACAACCAAGTTTGCGGCACGGCGTACATGGTGTACTTCGTTTACACATTCACATTCTAAAACCCGATACCGATTCGACAACGATGATCCGCCCGCCGATCCCGGCGGCTTCGTCTCAATGTGCGTCCATTCTCCGCGAATCGTATCGATCTGGTGAGAACAATTTCGGGCACGGTGTTCGATCTTAGTATTATCGTATAGTAATTTAAGGCGTTTACACGTTGACGCCGGTGTGGGATTTACGGGTTAAATTTCCGTATACGAACGGACACGGAATCGTTATTTACCGTACAATTATATCGCGCGTATTAAGCATAAACACAAATTTAAGGAGAAGTGCGGAAGAGTTAAAATGAATAACGATTTAAAACGTGATCGGAAGGTAATTTTCTGGAGCTTATACACTTGTAATTACGTTCGTATCTTTAGTCGTATGTGTGTGAAACGAAATAACAAATATAAGTAAGAAAAACCTCCCAAAAGCCATAGGCGTGAGTAAATAACAAAACAAGGCATTTTTGTCGTGTAAACCTAATAAAAGGTAACGATTTTTTTTTGTTTGGCGTTGCGAGGCAATCATTTCTTCGATGATTTTTTAATACGTTTCTGATTCAATTATGTTTTTCGAAAAGAAAATTAAAAGTTCGCAAATAATATATTTGTAAAATATACGTCTTTCTCGTGTACAACATTTTATCCACAGCTTCAAACACGTTTATTTCTCAATATCTCGATCTATTTACTATTCAACGAATACTGCTGTAATATACATCATATAGGTATCGACATTTGACGAGAGAAAATTTTAAAATAATCTATCCTTATAATAATTTTTGAGGTTAGGGTCACGGAAAAATATTTAGCACAAGAACCATATTGGTATTTATCGATAACCATCAGATGTGTCACGACTATGCCCGTATAGGGCATAAAAACCTTTATAAGGTTTTTATACTTACACATATAATACGTTTAATGAGAATGAACAACAATATTATGTATTTGGTACTTTCGAAGTGGATTTTCGTACCTATTAGAAAAACAACGAAAGATTTGCATATTGCGTTTAAATGATTTTGGTAAAGTGCAAATCTAAGAATAGGTAAAAAGTATATTTTTTAAATGTTGATAAATTGTACGATTGTTGATGTCGATTTATTTTTTATTTTTGATTTGCTTAATAATTAGAATTGCAGCTGCCATAACCGTTATAGATATGTTTGGAAGCGAATGAAGACGAATAAACGAAAATTCGTTTCGAAAAATAATTGCGTATATTCGAACCGTTTGAAAATTCGTTTATTTTTCACAATATTATTCTCGTTTATTTAATAACTATTTGTATTGGAACGACATTTTTACAAAAAAAGAAGGAAAAGACGAGCATCGCTTGAAAATTATTATCAATGTCAATTTCAATTTCCCACTTCTCTTTAAATTTTAACACAATTGCTGTTAAATTACGCAGATTTTATTAAAACCACAGTGTATACGACGTTCGGTCGCCAATCGGATATTTACTCATTTTCGTTGAAGGAAGAAAACATTTTACAATGAACGGACGTAACGAAGTTGGCAATGAAAATCAACCCGTAGAAAAAATTCCAATCACCTAAGTTACGACCAATAGTATTTACAAAATATAATTTTATGTTCAAAAATCACACGTTCATATATATATAGAAAGAATGAGAACATATTATATTTGATAAAACGCAGCCAATGTTTTGTAGATATGCGGTGCACGAGGAAATTACGCGGGCTGTTCACTGACGACTCCGGGAGATTCGACATTGAAATGTGTTTAACCAACAAAATGTTGGTCTGATGTTTTTAAAAATCTCGACTGATGACGTGACAGGTACACGTTAACTAAATAACGCTAGGAAAAAAAATTTTCTATTAGAATTATTAACTATTATTATAATTATCCTGATTATATTGTTCAATTCATCAAACTGTTATAATATAAATATTTAGAAACATTGTTTTTATAAAATGTTCGAAATAATTTCCGTACGTTTTACGTATTTTTCTTTCAAAATTGCTACGCGTACAATTCGTGTGAAAATATTACCTACTCTAAATATTTTACCTCAACATCTCCGTTATTTCATCGCACACAATTTGACGGAATCAAAAGATCGTTTTTTTTACGAAAAATGTAAATTTTTTAAGTTTCAGCCCGAGATCCCCGTCCGTTCCACTTACAATTCAAATTTTACTAAAATAGGCTCGAAACAAATACTGATATACGTCTACCGTATTAGGTACGGAGATGTTGCAACTTTAATTTTGTAGACATTTCCCTCGATGCGCTTGAAAATTATTTTACATCGTACATGTTTGGGGTTAAAAACGTTTTACGATTAGGGATTTTATATAAAATGTCGCGTTCATTCTTTATTATAGTTTGTTCTTATTTTATCTTTACTACAACATACCCATGTTGCATATATGTGTAGTGTATTTTTGTTCTTCATAAAATGACGCGAATATATAATATTTATATCGGATATATATAGATCACAGAACATTAGAAATAATATTTTTGTGTATCATTAAGGACATTCTCATGTTACAGATGTAATTGTAGTTTTTAACCATTTTTAATTTGTATCACCTTTTTTTTTTTTTTTTTTTTGAAACTTTGTGGAACAATTAGTCTTGACAATTAGAAATGATTAAACATAGTATCACCCTTATACACGTGAATCAGACACCGCGTTAGCCTATCCTCAAAATATATGTAGTTTTCCTTATATTTCGCAGTTTATTATTTTACCCATACATTGGGTCCATGTTACCCCAGTTGAAAATTACCGATGTCATATAATATGTTAAATAAATATACCGAACATTTTAACTATTACTTATACTGAGTTGACATTTGATTGTTTTCCCGTTTAATCGTTAAAATTCGTTTTTCTTTCAATAACAATAATTATAAACGAAAATATTGATTATTACATTTAACTTTTATTATTCCTACTATACCAGCTATATTAGATTACATATATACATTATCTCTCTACATATATATACACATACAATCGTTATCTATACTGTAAGGTGACTGGAAAGTCAAGTTATAAATACAAAAGAAAGATTTATGACTTTCTGAACACACGATAACCGCGTATAATGGGTATAAACCGAAACTAAGATGTACAACAGTTAACAAGTCAAAAGATAATATAACGCCTTTTAAAACGGGTTCCAAAGTCCAATATTTATTTATACAAACAGACTGGACTAGACGATTCAACGAAACGTCGTGGATATGAAAAAAGTAAAAAGTGTAGGTATATTTCGTTAAAGAAAATAATAAACGTAAAAAACATAAATAATAATAATATTAATATTTATAACTATAATATAAAATAGTAAACATGGACTATCCGATGTTTTGTATATATTCGACGAAAATAATGTTCCACATTGTGTACGTACCTTAAACCCGTACACAATTGTATACATTCAGATTTCTTATCATTTACATTAGCAGTACGAAAGCCACGCAGGTAAACACAAATTAGTGACGTTGTTGGGTACGACATGCGGAAATGTGTCAAACAGAAGTCGCCCATTAACGACACCGAGAGTTAATGGGGGTATGACGTGGCCCCCGAATGTTCGTACATAATTTACACGTTTTTCGAATTATTTGTTTTTTTTTTTTAAACAAGTTAGGTGATTTTTATTTAACGAAGACGACGACTAAAATTACTGGGTATGTTTATGTGAGCCTTAGTGGTTGTAAAAATGCGTTAAACGCAAATTTGTGTGTGTGTGTAAACAAATGTTCGTACGTTACAAATTGGATCTTAGTCATATGATTTGCCATATATATATGCCGTCGTACGCTTTAATACTGAAAATTTATGAGCGTATAAATTTACAAAATTAAATCAATCCACCGTGATTTTATAATGGTATCGGGCTTTCAGGGAACAATATCGTCGAAAATACAACGTAAAGTAAAAAAGGAAAAACACACGTTCTGTTGCCATACGCGTTCCGATGATTTCGCCGTCCAAATCAAGTGTTTACACAATTTTAATTTCGAAAATCCACACTTCTGGCGTGAACAGCGGTATGTGTAGCTGGTTCACGCGTTCGAAAATTGTCCGATTTATTCGTGTACGCGCTAAACAGAAAACCAAAAGCACTTCGAAACAAGGGATAAAAAAATACAAACACTTTCCTATGAGTGACGTCGCAACGCATGACGCCGGGTGTAATAAGTTCTCGTCGTATCGAGTAATAACGATATTCTATACGTATATACGTATCTAACAGTTGTACCTACTAAGAGAACCTTATATAGTATAAGAATTTTTTAATCAATATACAGGCCTCGTGGTGTGGTGGGGTAGCATGTTTGCCCCAAAGGTGGTGGACCGGGTTCAAATCCCGGTGTGGCCGGTGTCTTCATAATTTTTTTTGTTTTTTATCATGTTTTTTAATGTTTCATTTTATTTTACCATCGCCTGTTGCATTTTTTCGGAATTTCTAATAAGAAAATAACGTGTTATTATTTAAAAGTATTAGAAATGTAAGGATCGATAAAAAACGATTTATTCGAGTCAACTATAAAATCTAATTTTTATTTTTAAAACTATCGATACTGTTAATCTAACTAGATTTAGTCAAATTTGGCGTTGACATCGTCCGTCTCTAAATAGGAATATATTTATATATACGTTCAGAGGTTACATTAATGTAAAGGACAATTTTCAACGTGAACAATTATCCATGGTTAGGATAATGTTATGTCGACCGTATTATATTTACATTAACTATCGGATTACGTTCTTATACACGAAAAAACTTGAAAGCTATAGGTTTTTCTTGAAATATCTAAATTACTAGACAGTAAAACTATTGACAGAATTCTGTAGTATGTAACGTGACTAAAACGTTAGACGTTAAATTACCCAAACATCTCGCGATAATAACGTTAAAAATACCAGTATAATCGTTGAAATAACTTTTTAAAAAGAAAAATTCCCTTTTTCTATTTTACACGCACATTATTATAATAATTATTATAATTCGGATATTATACGATTAATGTAGACAAATCTTCTATTTGGTGAGAAAAAAACAGTCTACAGACGTCTATATGATATATGTGATGTATGTTTTACGGGAAAATAATTTTTTATTTAAATCCAATAAGCACATTTGGGTACAAAAAATCGCAATATTAATATCAAGGAGCGAATCGTAATCGGTTTTGGTACACAATATTATTCGACAAAATAACACGAGGTAACCATATCCTAAAGGCAGACTGTGAACGCAAAGATCATCATGGTCCATGACTTTGTTATTACAAATATTGTAAACATTTCTGGTCGAATCGGTTAATAACAATTTTACTTATACATATACGTCCATATTATAATCATATCTACTATGTACCCTATATAACGTAAGAATACTATAATCAACATGTGGGCTTCGTGGTGTAGTCGGGTAACATGTCTGTCTATAAGGCGGAATAACCGGAGTTCGAATCCGGTATGGCCGGCCGGTGTTCGTTCTTCTTCTTCTCTATTTTTTATTTTTTATCGTGTTTTCGTTTGTTTTATTTTATTTTACCATCGTTGCTTTTTTTTCAGAATTTCTAATAAGAAAATAACGTTTTATTATTTGAAGTATTAGAAATGTAAGAAACGATAAAAAAAACGATTTATTCGTGTCAACTATAAAATCTAATTTTTATTTTTAAAACTACTGTTTCTATTGAACTAACTAGATCTAGTCAATTTTGTCATTAACATTGTCTATCTTTAAATAGGAATATTATAACTATATATATATATATCTTACGGATAATGTAAAGGACAATTTCCAACGTGAACAATTTAACCTTTCGTTAGGATAATAATGTTACGTCAACCGTATTAATTTTATATCAATTGTCGGGTATCGTTAATTGAAAAAAACCTAAAGCTATCGGTTATATAAGTTACCTTAGTTTCGTACACATGGTACTTTACTACGTGTTATTTTGTGTGCGAGCAACAAAATTCGTCATCGATGTAAACGACTTCCGTCGGCATAATGAAGAAACAGGCACGACTTATATTTTTAATCGACAAAAAAATTCGTAGATTTATATAATTATTAATCGTACGACGTTCATTTTCACTAACAATTTGTTTTCGATTGATTTTACGCGTTCTTTTAACATAACTAAAATAATAGCAATTTCTTCCAATATTATCGTTGGGTTTTTTCTTTACGAAACAAATTAACAAAACAAAGATTGCTACTCGGAATATTTATTCTCGTATTTACGGGCTTGACCGTACTTCTCTTGTCGAAATAAATAAAAATCTCGACTGTTTATATTATTATTAGGATTATTAACGTTATTCAATATTAGTTTTGACACTACTACGGCCATAGATAGATTTATTTCGTTTTATATTTACATTCGAACGTTGACACGACGTTGCCGGGGAATAAAAATAACGTCGTTATTCGACGTTTCATTTTTATACAAAGTTCCTGTACGTTTCCTATAGTGATAATAAAAGATAGGATATTAAATCTAACTGGATATCGTCGTATATTTTGATATAAACTACGAATAATATACGAGGGTAGGCTAAAAGAGTAATACCGACGAAAAACTAAAATATTTTTAAACATCAATACGCGTTATAATATAACGTGTTCGTAAAAGTTAGTCTTGTTTCGTTAGGTTCATCCGATTAATTTATTTAAAAATTACCCCTACTTCTTCAACACGAAATTCAGATTTAAATACGCTACTGACGCCGGGTGTAATCAGTAATCGTCATATGGATTAATAGTTATATGTTTTACGTATATACGTACGTAGTATAGTCGTACTCACTAAAAGAAACTTATATAGGAATATTATAATCAACGTGTGGGCCTCATGGTATAATCGGATAGCACGTCTGCTTCTAATCCCGGCGCGGCCGTTTACCCCAAAATTGTTTCCTGTTTTTTCGTGTTTTGATCATTAATTTTTTTGTTTTACCATCGCCATACTACTACACGTCGTGGTGAATTATCGGTACTAATAACGTACGGATTTTAACAGACCGCCTAACTATTTAGGTAACATTACCTTAATTTCGTACGTGTTACACGTGTCGCTTTCATTTTGGCTATTTCATTTTATTTTACCATCGCCCGTTCCCTTTTTCGGAATTTCTTGTAAGAAAATGACGTATTATTATTTGAAGTATTAGAAATGTAAGAACCGATAAAAACCGATTTATTCGAGTCAACTATAAAATTTAATTTTTATTTTAAAACTATCGATCCTATTAACCTAACTAGATTTAGTCAAATTTGTCGTCAACATCGTCCGTCTCTAAATAGGAATATATTATACATATGTTCAGAGTTCACATTAATATATAGGACAATTTTCAACGTGAACAATTATCCATGGTTAGGATAATGTTACGTCAACCGTATTATGTTTATCTATTTTACACGCACTTTACATTTATACAAGGTAATCGATTTTGGTACACGTTATTATTCGACGAAATAACTCGAGGTAACTATATCCTAAAGGCAGACTGTGAACGCAAAGATCATCATGGTCCATGACTTTGTTATTACAAATATTGTAAACATTTCTGGTCGAATCGGTTAATAACAATTTTGTTTACATATATACGTCCGTATTATAATCATATCTACTGTATACCCTATATAACGTAAAAATACTATAATCAACATGTGGGCTTCGTGGTGTAGTCGGGTAACATGTCTGTCTATAAGGCGGGGGAGAACCGGGTTCGAATCCGGCACGGCGCCGGTTTTCTTCACTATTTTTAATTTTTTATCGTGTTTTCGTTTGTTTTATTTTATTTTACCATCGCCCGTTGCTTTTTTTTAGAATTTCTAATAAGAAAATAACGTTTTATTATTTAAAGTATTAGAAATGTAAGAATCGATAAAAAACGATTTATTCGAGTCAACTATAAAATCTAATTTTTATTTTTAAATCTACCGTTCTTATTAATCTAACTAGATTTTTTTTTTAAATCGGCAATACACTCACTGGCTCGGAATGCCCGAGAGCAGTATTTCGGACCAGTAAGTCGCCATCGTTTATTAAAAAAAATTTTAAAAGTTTTTACAAATATGATCGTCCTTAAGAATAGGCGAGCAACGCGAGCTATCCCCACGTTGTTTTACCTCGCCATCCGTAACCTAATTAGATCTAATCAATTCTGTCCTTAACATCGTTTATCTTTAAATAGGAATATTATAAATATATATATATATATGTCCTTACGGGTAATGTAAAGGACAATTTCCAACGTGAACAATTATCCATCGTTAAGATAATGTTACGTCGACCGTATTAATTTTACATTAACTGTCGGGTATCGTTAATTAAAAAAAACCTAATAGCTATCGGTTTTAAAAGCACGCGTGCGTTAAATTTTATATATAAGTGATTCGGTGCGATTGGTTAAAATTGTCACGTGGGTCAGAAATTATATTCGGTGGAAAAGTTTGCGGACGACGCGCGGGCGCGCGCAAACACGATCCGTTTGCCAAACGGTGTTCGAGCGCGGCGGACGCGGAGTAATAACGTCGTATAGAGGAATTACGGTGGCGAGAACGCCGCGGTGTCGGTCCACGAACGTCGGGAAATGCGCGCAACCGTTTACGGGAACGAACAGCTCGCGACGTGGAGGAGCACCGGCGGTTAGGGCCCGTGGTCGTACGTCGAGATACGGATCAGGGAACGGTGGGATTAAAAAGCGAAACGAGACTTACACTAAACCGCCGGCAAACGACCGTAGTTTCGCGAATAATAACGCGGCGTCGCCGGCGATAAATTTTATTTCCGTTCGGCCGTCCAATTTGCGGCTTTCGGATATTAATAACCGTTTCATAATCGGGGAGGGAATCGACAGGCGCACGATTAATCGCCGCGGCCCGGTGGTAGTAGTAGTAGTCGCTCGCGCAATAATCGCGCGTTGCGGAATTTATAGCAGTCCGGATAATGTACACGCCGGAACGGCCGTACCCCGCGATTGTGCGTTGTACTATAGTACGGCGGGAATTAGTTTCGTCGCGATTACGCGGATTTTTAATTAGAAAATGGACCGACCGCCGTTTCGGTCGCAGCTCACACGTAGTCCCCTCCTCCGTACCCGGTGCGTTTCGTTTCGTACGCGTTTATATTTACGTGCGCCGGCTGAAAATCGACGCCAGAACCGACCCAACGGCGAAATAGGGGCGCGCCTAGGCCTTTTGACCACCCGATTTGCTTACGTCGAAACGCGATTTCGAAACCCGCGTAACGTAAGAAAACGCTCGCGACGAACCACCGACGAAATATACAATTCCGGTACGACGACGAGCGGATATTCATACGGAAAACTGAACCACACCAAACGACCATATTTCGATTCAAAACCGTTGTCGTCGTTACGGATCGATTGGAAATAAAATTACGAATCCGACCATTCCCTCATCCCCCGTTTGCAGCATGTCCATTTCACGGACGTAAGCAATTAGAAGCGAATTCAATCGTATACTTGAAACGTAAACGGTTCAAATCAAAATGAAACGCGACACCGGATCGGGACGTTTCGTTAAAACGCTTTTAAATCGCTCGAGTACTTAAATTGTATTGACAGATTTTGTTACTAGAGATGTCGTAATTTACATTATTATTGCGTTCTCGTGTATCGTAAAAAAGCGCGACGGGATCGTCAATATTTTTCTCGAGTCGATTTAAAAAAATTATACGGTTTTTTTTATGTATCTCGACGTCTAACCAAGTATCTACTCGGTACGTTTAAATGTCAACATAAATATTGAAAATAACGCGACCGCCGTAATGAACGTTCCCAAGGGAAAATTATTTTAAAATATTTTTATTTATATTATCGTACGCGGTTCGGTCATTTTTTCCAAGCGCGTTTTTTCTAATTACAAATACATTTCGCGCCGTTACGTTTCGTTCAAACATTCGATTCAGTTCGTCCTGCAGAACATCGTTCGTTGTACTTAAGCAGTTGGGCGTTTAAATCGAACGAATAAATTATATTTATTTTTTTGTCGAAACAAAACGGCATCGTTAGACGCATTAACGACGATACGTCAATCGTAAATGCGTTTTCTATGTTTCGTTTATATTAAACACAAGTACGGGCGGGGTGTTTTTTCGGTGATTTCGGTTTTTACGTAGAATGATAAAGTCGGTAGTTAAATAAAGTTTTGGAACGATTGACGAAATTGTAGAAATGAATTAACGTGCGTGTGTGTGAGAGAGGATAATGATTGAAGAAGAGAGAAAGAGAGAGAGAGAGAGAGAGAGAGAGAAATACATTTAAATAAAATATCTAACGAGTTTTTCTTGGTTCGTAGTCGATAAAAATTGAGAGAGAATGTTTAAGGGAGAACGCGGATTGTTCCTGCGTGACACGACACGGTACGAGAAAGCTGCTGCAGGTGTGATTTAAAATCTAATACACGGATAACGTCTATAGTGTGTACACGCAACAATTTAGATTTGGAAATAGGATAACGCGTTGAAACCGTTTTGATTTTTCTCGTACATCCCCAGCGACGTAAATTGGCCTCATTATTTGACGGTGCCGAACGTTGTTTTTACAACAACAATACCGATACCTAAACGTCGAACGTACTTCGGCTTTTCCGTTTCCAACGACCGTTCTAATTTCGAAATTAGGGTTAACGTACGTTTATGGTTTTCCGGTGACGTGAAACGATTTGTTTGCACCGCCGTTCATCGAACATGACGGCGCAAGCGCTACATTCGTTCTATGTCACTTTGGACAGCTTCGATTTCTCGTACCACTGTCGCGGTTTACCGGCGGTAATTAAAAAGTCACGGACGCGACGTTTATCGATTGTTGTTTCGCCCTAATTTATTTATTTAAGGATATCGTCCGTGTTTTCGGTATGTACGTACAAATAAAAAAGGCGTATTTTACGAGTTCCCGATAGTTTACACATATCGGTCGGATATTATTTTCGGAAAGGTCGGATTGTAAAAACGAGAAATAATTTATGAAGTTGACGTTCGGAAATCACAAAGCACAGAGGCATTAAAATCAACATAAATTACCGAGTACGTAATCGAATAATGAAATTTCCATAAGTAAACAACCTTCGAAAGATACTTTTTATTCGGAAATCAGACGGTCAAATTGTATTATTTCCAATTTAGTCAAGTACAACGGTTTCCAAACGGGCACAACAATTGTATGTCATTAAAACAATATAAGTTGTAGGGAAAATCGTAACGTTTTCAAATAGTGGATACAATAACGTTATTTAAGGTACGATACGAGCGATGAATTATTAATTTTGTCTTGGCAAAAAACCAAAATGGCATATCAATCCCGAAAAGTTTTGAACAATAGGTGGAAACCTGAACACCAAACTTACCGTTTGCAACCGCTCAATATCGATAAAAAATGTACACGAAACGGTAGACATTAAGAATTGTCGTCGTAAAATTGGATTTTTCGTGAGAATATTATAGGAAAAGACCGATATTTTCCCGCGGAGTTACTTTTTTTCGTTCGTTAATTAAACACACAAGACATGTTTACGTCATTTCAAAACCGAATGAAATAGTATTACAATTGGGGCTGAAACGACGCCCGAAAACGTATTAAATAGGTACGCAGATATGGTCCGGCAATTAAAATACGTTATTTGAAACTCACAGTTTAATAATTAAGCGATACCCGATTATTTTAAATCGCACGGTAACACGCGAGTTAATTACGAAAATATATTTCGTTTTTGTCCGGTTGAAACGAAACGATCGGATATTTCGGGAACTTTTTAAACGCCCACAAGTTTGCCATAAAAATGATAAAGTAGACGACACAAAATTATACGTACCGGAATCGTCATTAGTTCATAAAATTACGTATCGGTACAAAAACTGGACGTAATCTGTTTTTTTTTTTTGTAGATCGACCGATAGTAAAAAAATTAATCCCACCCTATGTGTATTATAGCATGTTTAAGGAATAGAATAATTCGGATCATGCCTGTTCGTTCGCGTGCGGTCGGTGTGGGAAGTACCGAAAAAATAATAAAAAATCAACGCCGTAACGTGCCGTTAGTGCTTCGAATAGAGACATAGTTAGGAAAGAAACCAATAAAGAATTTCTAGTCCTGTGTATGTGTGTGTATATAATACACTCGAAAATTCGGTACGTATAATGTAAATTTCACGTCATTACATTTTTTCAACATGAAATTTATTCCAACGTCTCGTATAATTTTATACAGAAGCGGCGAACGATAATTTGCCTCGGATGTCGAAGAGAAATCGGATTTTTTTCGTTATTTCGTAACACAGAAAGCACTTATTTATTTGATATTCAAACGTATCTATTTATCTATATATATATATATGTATCCTTAAGCTGGCAATAATAACGTTACCATATAATACTGCAGCTCGGGTTCCGGACGAAATATAATATCGAAGGCGCGTTTATTAGGCGCGTATTTCTGCAATCGCGATAACAGCGTTCGGAAATAAATGAAATCTTTCTCGCGCGCGCGTTCCCGCTCCGACTTTTCCGATCCGACGTTCTGCGTTCCGTCGATAAAAACACGAATTTTTATTATTGTTATCATTTTTTCGTGGTCGTCACGCGCGTGCGGTTTATTTTCCGTCTCCTGCATTTTATATCGTACCCGGCCGTTTCACAGACCTCACAAAGCCCGTGCGCATCGGAGTATACAGAGTTTATTGCTTGGGCGCGCGCGCGCGCGCGCTTTCTCTCTTTCTCACCCTGTCCGCATGACAAACGTGAGCTTCCTTTTTATTCGTCACCCTCACACGGCAGCGGTGATAGTGGTGGTTGCCGATAAGCTCTGAAAAAGAAAAAATACCCCTACCCTCATTCCATACATATATATATATACATCGTATTCCTACGTAATTGTCGGGCGGTGGCCAAACGATAGGATGCTTCCTGGTTCGAGTATATAATATATATATACTCGTTCGACGGCAATTTTACGATTCCGTATGGAACTCCGTATAAGTTTACAGATACACACACACACACACACAGAGTCACAAGTGCGCAGACGTGCAGACCAAGAAACACGCCACGCAATAAACGCGTTTTTTACCTTTTCGGTATCCAGACGGGAGTAGTTCCGTGGAACGGCGGTGGATTTTTATTTTCTCTCCCCTCTGATTTTCCTATCGTTGGCCGCGCCGATATTATCATATTTACCACATATTTTCCAGGTCGCGTAGTTATATATACATACACACATACATAAAAAACATCGCAACCAACCCGTTTCCTAGCTGAACCCACAGTATTAATGTGTAGCCGCAAAAATTTGACGTCATCGATATACCAAGCGTGGTATAAATAAATAAAAAAATATATATATATATTTATATACAAAGAGATTCTTTTTACGTATCACGTTCAATTTTTCAGGTTTTCTATTTTTTTTTTTTATTAATTTCTCGATATTTTATACTTTTCAATAATAAAGTTATTATTTTTTACTTTTATTTATATAT
>JAIPRN010001587.1:0-42807 GCA_025469175.1 Geopemphigus sp. TES_GeoC_2020
GACCGTGACCGATTCGCGAAACGGATTTTCGATGTCCGCCGCCGTCGAACGGACGAAAATAAACGCCGGACGACCGTAACGCGCCATACGATCAATCGCACTTCGAACGCCGTTTTTGTCTTCAATTCGCGTGGCCAACGCGTCCGAGAAACGAGCGGTTATTTAAAAAAAACTAAAACCGAATTGACGCGCCGTTGTATCGTCACGAACGCGCGTCAGACAGCGTGGCAGCGCGGTAATTCGCGTGCGATCGCAATTTGTCGTATATCGTTAATTCGTTCGGCCGGTTACCGTATGAACGGTAATTTTCCGACGCCGGTTACCGGTGGTCGCGAGTGTCCGTTTTCGTTGGCCGCGATTACAACCGTTAATTCCGTTTTTCCGGAACGTTTCCCGCCGTGGTTTGTTTTCGTTTCAGTCGAAATATTATAGCGTTCGCCCGGGTGAGGTTTTTCTTTAAAAACACGATTTCCCGACGATTGAACGAGGGCGGGAAATAACTATCGATCGGGCGCGTATTTTAGCGTACGACGCAGAAACGGCGAGGGAAGCCCCGCACGTAAAGGTTACCCCAAGCTCTTTAACGCGAACGATTAGCGTAAACAAAGGGCGAAAATTCGGCGGGGCCCGCGGCGGCACGGCCCGGCGCGTCGTCGGATTTTTCGCGTTCGGCACGGTATTATTGTTGGCCGTCGACTGCCGCGCGTTCGGTCGTCGCCGTTAATAAACCGGACGGTTACCGCAACAACGCACGGACGTAATAATAACGGTAATTACGGTACGCCGTCGCGCTGCTCGTGGTACCGCCGGAGACTTTTTCGCCGGGACAACATTCCGTGACGCGATAATCGTGCGCGGTTGTTCACGAACGTATTCAAAACGGTATTCGGCCGTCGGAACGTCGTAATAGTTGACCGTAACCGACCGTTCGTCATATTCGTCCGACGAATTTTTACGGTGGCCGTAACGAACTCGTCGGCCGGCCAAACACTCGCGCCTACACAAATCGATTGCGCGACAGGCGATCATTATCGTTCGTATCCAACGAGGGCGTCGAGATTCTTTCTCGGATTTATTTTCGTAAATATCGCGCGCGAAACCTCCTGGCCGGTTCGAGTGTCGGTTTTAAAACGGCCGAGAGATTTGACGATCGTTTCGGACCAGCTCGATAATAATAAACACGTCCTACGGTTAATTATGCGTGATACAGGATACGTTCTGTTTTTTTAAACAGCGAGTCCGTCCGTTTCGAGCGCGAACCATTTTTCCCGAAAATTAAGTCGATACCCGCGATTTCGGGCGTTTTAATCGCGAATTAACTACGACGACGACGACGACAGCGACGAACGAAAACACGAAAAAGGCGCTAAAACGTCCTACGGCTTTTCGTGTCGCCCCGTCGTCGATTTCATCGATTTGTAAACGGCCGGTTCGTCGCCGACAACGTGTTCGACCGCGCGTTACGCCGTAAGCTAATACGATTAAACGCTCCGTTTACGGGCTATAGGTAACTAGTAAGTTTTTACAGGCGGTTTACCGTACGAACGACAGCAGGGCCCGTCAATCGATCTAATAGGCGTTTACAAAATACACGGGGCCGCTCTGTATTCCGACGCTTATTTGAACCGTTCCATTCGAAAACAGCGAAACCACTCGAATATTTCGCTCGTCTATCGGCCACGTATACCGGAACGGTTAACCGATTTCCGGCCGTTGTTCCCCACCCACCGATTTCGCGCTTTACGACGTTGGCCCGTTAATTAATAATAATGGCCGTGTAAATCCGTAAAGATCGAAAGTCCGAGCGTACGGAACTGCGCGTTCGGACGACACGACGGTTGTCCCGGCGGCGCGCCAATCGTATTCGTGACGAACGCGTAGGTAAACGGAATTTGCCGGATACGATACGGACGAATTTGGAAAATGTACGGACGTCAAGAACCGACGTTCGTTATCGACCTCGTAGACGGACGGCGTTTTGGAACAAACAAATCCGCGTTGGCGTTTACGACAAACACCGTTTTCGATTGTCCGTCGATTAGCGGCGCTCGGTTTCCGCGTGGTTTTTCGTCGTATTTTTACGTTATTGTTACGAATCAAGATACCGATGCTAACGCGTTACTCTGTCCGTTCGTGTTTTTCGTTTAAAACGCGTGTTTGAGCGATTTTAACGGCCCGTGGTTTTTCACATTTTCGAGTATTCCGAACAATTTCACACCGAAACGCATTTTAAATAAAAATATATACTCTCGCCGTAGATACGCCTAACGGACGTACCCGGTTGAACAATTTTTCAAATAGACACGAAGAACGATGTGTCAAACCTACGGTTTTGGGTCGATACCGTAGTTTACCTGGGGTAATTTTCCGTCGCTTTAAGGCGTACGAATCGCGTAGAGCTTGCCGCCATTACGTTGTCCACTCCACTAGTTCGCGTGGCTCGTCACCGAAATTATCGCGAATTTACGAACGCGTTCCGCGGCGATTGTTTCCGTTGTCGGCGAAAACGAAATATTCTCCGGGCTCGGCGTCGGTAGAATACTTTTCCGAAAATATTGATCAGCGTGTTCGAGTGTTTCAAACGTATTCGAATACTCGACGGTAAAAAAAAGGAATTTTTCAAAACGCGTTATTTTCGAATCGAGTAATGGTCGAAGGTTCGGTATAAGATACATATATATATATATTCCGTTATTACGTAATAAAATATATTGTAAAACCGAAATCCGTTTTTTATACACAAGTTTTATATAGTCATTATATAACTACGGGTAACTCGTTGTACCTATCAATTTTCGTATTTCATTTTTCGACCAGTTTGTAATTTATCGAATCACGATTTGTTCTTAAAGAAACGCGTATAAGAAAAGCGTTCGTCGACGGTAAGAAAATACGCGTTCGGGATATACGTATTGGAAAAACTATAGATTTGAATACGAATACCGTACACGTTAGACACGTCGCTGGGAATGAACGGTTACTTTACGGTAATTACGGTAACGACCGTTTACGGTAATTACGGTTTATATAGCAATTATCGTTCCGAATGTTCTCTTCCGCGTAGACGAACGGTCGGAGCGGATACGGTGCGTCCGTTTTCCGGTCAAACTTTTAGTTACGGGGCCGGGGAACGGCGAACATTGACCTTCAAAGCGACCCGGCCGCAAAAGCCAAACGACGCCCAGAACGTGCGCGCCGGGGACGCGCGAAAGCGACAATTTACCGGTTCGCCACCGATGATTCGTTAAAACGCTCGTCGAACCGGACGGCGGCGAACGGCGCCTACAGCTCGGTCGAATCCTCCGTGCCGGCGGTGATGGAACCGATTGTCGTACTTCGCGCGGTAACCGTTTACACGTTCGCGAGTCGCAGGAAAACGTCCCCGGATTCGCGAAACGACCACACCGAGTTCTCCTCGTACAATCGTCGCCATTCGAGTTACGGTTAGATTATCGCGTTAGACGATAAACGTAAAATGTTCGAATCTATTATGATTACGCGTGACGAAAACAATGTACTCTACCGTAGTTCCCGTTTCGTCTAAACGAAAGGTCGTCGTCAACTGGCCGTTTCACGAATTTGGTTCATTTTTTTTTTTAGTCCATTTAATTCCGACCAGTTGCGTATTCGTTCCCGTTTCGTTATTGTTCGTCGAACGCCATCTTAAATGTATCTTATTCGATCGGACTCGATTATAGTATACGAATAAAAATCGTCGGACTTCTCGTTCGTTATTTTAGTCTCGGATTCGTCGCGATCGCGTCGTAAATACAATCCCGTAATCGACGCGTACTCGATTTAAAACGGTCGTGGGGGGTGGGGGGTTCGTTTATAGGTTACGAAGCTTTCTTCGTTTCGTTCGTTGGACGAATTGATTGTAAAAAATTTAAACGAACGGCATTTAGCGAACGACTTTCGGGCGGAAACTCCGTTAACTAATCGCTTCGGCAATTCGATCCCCGTTAAACACGAGCGTAAACTCGAATTTCGGATATTCACTTCGGGCGCCGCCCCGCTCTGTACGTTTCGAAACTAAGATGAAACTCGGTTTGGTAGTTTGACGCGCTAACCGTGAAATCCGTACGTTAGCTAATCGAAAAACGGGTCGCCGTAAACAAATAAACAAAACGCGTTTCGGCCGCCGGAGACATTTTCGGTTACTGTTTCTCCGTGACGAACATTAAACGAGTCAAAATATTCTCCTTTATGGATAAAATCGATCACGGCTGACCGAATCGTTCGACGTACGAAAGAATAAAAAGTATCGAAAACCGATATTATATTCAAATATACGTTTTATGTATCGCGTAACCGAAACGTTCGAATTCGTAGGTTCGTAATGGGACAATCGTGCCGTACGATTATAATTATTCCGTACACTCGGAAGACAAAGCACGGACGTAACAACGATGGAACGATCGTGTAAACGTCGGCGTTTATTCAATAGGCCGCGGCGAGTGTTGTCGAATGACCCCGAATCGTCCGCACGGTTAATCGCATTTTTAGCCACCTACTTAATACGTTCGTTCGTCTTTCGGTCACCGGGAAATTTCGTGGACGGTTCCGCGCGATTTTCGACACGCCCGGCCCGAACACCGAGGCGTCTAACCGGCCGAGTGGGTAAAAAAACTTCCCAGCCAAGGGCGTACGTTTTCCTTATCGGTCGTCTACAATTCGAATTTGCCGTAATACGAAACGAAGAACGAGGCGAACGCGACGATCGATCGTCGCGAATTCCAATTTCGTATACAAAAACGTAAAACGATAAATAAACTATTATAGGATCAGACGGATCTATTACTCGTCGTTCATCTCGAACGTGTTAGTTTATATTTGGATCGGAAAACGTACGTTCCGAAAGTCGCCCAGTTTCCGAAATTCCGTCGGCACCACTCAATCAACCGGCTTTATTCGTTTTCGTCGCGTAGGGGTTTTCCGTTTTTTTTTCGGTTTTAATATCCCCGACGCGTTGTAAATTCAACTCCCGACGGCGCGTCTCGGCGCGCGGCCATTTTATTGCGTTCTTTACCTAACCTCGGGCCCGTTATTGTCTTACGCGCGTATATCCGAGGGCCCTCGAATCGCGACGACGTTAATTCGTTTTACGGTGACGACAAATTATCGTCGCCGTTTGAACGACACTCGAAAAGCGTACGGGCCAACCGTTTTCGGGACGTTCCGAAACGAACGGGAAAGTCGTTTACGCGAAACGCGCGACTTCGTGGTGGACGTTATTTCGCCACACGCCGTTTACTCGACGGTTTCACGGGCGCGACGAGTTACTTCTTACGCGTTTTTGTCGACAAGTTACGTTTCGTACGGCCGGTTTACATTCGTCCCTGTACACCTCCGTCCCGGTCGAAATACGCGTGCGTTTCGTTTAGGCGGGTGCGTACACGGGAAACGACCGTCGTATATTTTCGTCGAGGCTTTTCCGCCTATAAATGGCGTAAATTAACCACGTAACCGTGACGAACGACGACCTTGCGTTTTTACCGTTTAGCGCGGCCGCGTTTTTACGGCACGCGTTCGTAATTTCGACGAACGTGTGTACGTATTTTCGAAACGAGCAAAACACGGCACGCGCGCCCTCGGGCTTGCGTTTCGCCGTAACGCAATTCCAACGAAATCCCGTCGGACTCGGCGGCGGTCGATAAAATTCTATTATTCCGCCGTCGAAATTATTATTACGTATATCGCGTTCGTAATAATAACGTATACCGGACCGTTTTCCAAAAAAATACCGCCAAACATTCGCCGCCGTACGTTTGTCGAGGTAATTTTCGGCCGAATTTATTTTCGCACCTCAAACCGTACCGTCCGAATACCGCGCAGCAACACGTTGCCGATTACGCGAAATGTTTTGCGCTGCGGAAACGCCGGTACCGTTGTACGCCGGGGAAACGTATCGCCGTTTCGTTCGTTCCAATAACACGTTGGTTTCCGAAGTACTGCCTTCAGGCTTTCCGGGCCAGTAAGTGTATTGCCGGTACCACGATAAAAAAAAAAAAAAAAACAACACGTTGGTTAATCGGACTTTCTAATTTACGTTTCAGGACTGGTGAAACTCGGGATCCATTGCGTCAGTGGGAAAAACGTGGCGATCAAAATTATCAACCGAGAGAAGCTGAGCGAGTCGGTGTTGCTAAAGGTAAACGCCGCATTATTCGGATAGGCCACGGACGAGACCGTCGCTTTTACCGTTTATCGTTTTCATTCCGTCCGGAATCGTTACCGGTCGCTTATTTAGGCGGGTAGATAGCTCGTCGATATTTACGAACGTCGGACGCGACACGACGGCCCGGTAGAATGTTTCGGCGAAACGTAGCGTTTTGTTATTTCAGTTTTTTTTTATCGTACCGCTAAACTTTAAATAACGCGTAAAAAAACTTTTTAAACGCGAATTTCCGGATTTGAAAAAAAAAAAAACGTCGAATTAAAAAGTTCGAAAAAGTCACCCCTCCCTTCCCCCCCGCCTTCATCCTCCACCGGTACGCGGCAATAAACGACCGTTTCGCGCGCTTCTATCGTCGGAATAACGCGGTCCGCGATAAAGTCGCCCGTATTTTATCCCTTAATTAATGGCCCGCGCCCTCGGTTATTCCGCGTAGCAAGTCCGAGATTCCCCTCCGCGAAACGCGCCCGGCGCATGACGGAAATTTACTTAAAGGACGGGATGGCGGAGTACCCTGACGGACAAAACATTGTTACCAATCCAAACAACCAGGCTCCGATCTGCCCAAGACGAATTCGGGCGACTCTAAACCGCTTTCGGCCATGTAATCACGCGATACACGAATGGAAACTACATACTACTCCTTCCCGTGACTGTGGAAACGATACGCGAACAATCCTCCATAGAGCGACTGAATGCCGCGTTCAAAGGCAAATGGTATCCATACAGTTAATAGGAATGTGTAGTCGATTGGATACGAAATTTGGACGTACGTTTATAATCCATAGTTCCGAATATATCCCGGCTATAATAGTTACCGTTTGTCTTAATACGCTTAATTATATTTTATTTCGTTATTTCGTATGTGTAGTATATCCGTTAATGTTTACACGTCTAATTTTGTCGCTCCACTCTGTCGTACGAAACATATGTTGTAAGTCCGAGATTCCCCTCAGCGAAACGCGAATAAACGCGCCCGACACATTGGACGCGCGCAGGAGGTGACCGTCGCACGAACCTGTGGTTGGGGGGTGTATAAAACGACACGGAAACGAAACGCGTCCCGAGCAATGTAAAAGTCGATCGGTTCCCGTATCGGATTTCGGGCGGCGACACGACGAGGGATTACCGGTGTTACGGGGGCGTATAAAAAACATTTCGGACAAGAACGTCTAGGTTAGGTTTACCGCTTTCGTAGGTGGAAAACGGAAATGTCGAATTTTTCGTCAAGCGTTTTCCCCGTTCACGTCGACGACCACGCGATTGTCGTCGCCGAAATCGTTCGATTTCGCAACACGGGGATCCTCCCCCATCCTACGCGGACGAACACGTAATCGACGGACGACGTATTTCTCGCGTATAACAGACACCGGCGCGGAATTGACCGTATCCGTGTCCGTATACGGCGCGATTTTACGTCTCCGGAACGGTAACTGAGCGACCGCCGCCGCCGCCGTCGTTTCGCGTCCACGGCGAAACACGACGAGCGGACCAGGAAAGGTACGCCCGGCCCCGCTTTCGCGAGAGAATTTCATTCGGAAATCGGTCGGAGAATTTCGTCATTTTGTCCGTTAATGAAACGGTCGCGCGGCGGTACGTCGAGGCCGGCGCGAACGTTACCGCGTAATATTATTCAACACGGGATTACCGTACCCGACCCTCGAAATACGAAAAGCGGACCGTTTAACTTCGGTAATCTTCTCGTTATTTCGATTAAACGCGATCGTTTCAACGCGTTCAAAGTACACGCGCCATTCGAACAAACAACCGCGACAAAGGTTTGCGGGAGGGGGGAGGGGTGTGAACACTACACGGTCGCGTAATATGTGACTAGGCTATGGCCAGGGGGTTCTCCAAAAAAGGGAGGCTTTAGCTGGCCCTCGGTTTGTGGCCTGTATATATAGTATAGTTGACTAAGAATAATACGCGCGAGTAATTAAACGATTTAATTGTATCGTATAACGAGTTATATAATTTGACGAACGTTAATCGATCGGAATAAATATTAGATAATAATAACGGGCGTAAAAATTACGGAATAGCCATTAGAGCGAACATAGTAAACATTAATATTGGCAACCCTTCGAGTTACGCGGAAAATAATTCCGCAATATATTCGTATAATTACCGAACAAATTCGCGCGACGCCGCAACACACCCATTGCGCGATGGCCAACGAAAGACGACCAGTCGTCTAAAAACATACGCTATTCAACGATATTTGCAAAATATACGAGGGGTTTTTCGCGACTTCGACGATGTTTCGCGGTCGCCCGATAAGACACGACAACCTGATTGACGTTTCCTACGGCTATAACCGTGACGAGTCGATAGCGGTAAACGGTTTTCGGCCGTTACGGCTTCAACATGCTCGGCACGTAACTCGCGGAACGTTCACGAAAATCGATAATCGGAAGTATCGCGTTGGCGAGGGGAACGCGTTTTAAATAAAATACCCGAGATGGTTTACGAAATATTCCTTTGGGCCGGCAAATCGCGCGGCCTAGTGCCCTCCCTACTCCCCGCCACGGGTTTACTACTCGCGTTCGTCCATATGGAAATTTATGTTTCGCCCGAGAGGCCTCCTAAAAGCAAGCGTATCGTTTACAAAAATGGTCGCATTTCCATTAGGCCGCTTTTATTCGCAGTTTGTTCGCGATTCGACGTCAATTACCCGACGCTCGTCAACTCCGTAAACACCTAATTTCGTAATCCTGTATGTTACTTTTTATAGACTTACCGAACATCGCGCGCGCGCTCGTAAATCTTTTATACTTAGACGATCGTGCACACGATCGTGACGCGATTATTATTAATTTACCGGCGGCCGACAATTTTAACGGCCGTCTTGTTTATTGTGTTGCAGGTGGAAAGGGAAATCGCAATAATGAAACTTATTGACCATCCGCACGTGTTGGGACTATCCGACGTCTACGAAAACAAACGATACTTGTGAGTCGTTTTAACACGACCGTTCGAACCCCGCCGACCGTTTTTGGTTTTCGCGCGACCCTTTTCGTTTTTTTTTTTTTTGTTTTCGAGTTTCAAACCTCTCCCACTCCTCCATTCGAACATATCGCGTTTGTCCCCGAAATCGTTTTTCGATCGTTTCGCCGCGCGATTTGCGTTACACAACGACGCGTGTACCCATCCGCGCGCGCACACACACACTCCTGGCCAACGTTGATTAGTCGCGTAAGTACACCGTCGGGTATTGGAAAATTAACTAATCGACCGGGCGTCGCGAATAACGATATCGCGTCGCGTATACGATACGAATTCCGTCCGCGCTCGATTTCCGTATATATTTCGGCCGACGAGTAACACGAACGCCACGAATAACACGAAACGTAAACATCGACGCGTATTGTAGTCCCGTCGTCCCGGGGACGTGTCGTTTAACCGTTCCTCTACCGTGCTTGTCCACCGAAACTCGGAAAACGTTTCGAACGAATAAACCCCCGTCATCGATGTTCACAGTCGTGCCGGCTTTATAGTTTCGGATGTAAAACCGTCCGAACATTTCGCCAAAACGATGTCCGGCGGTGGTTAGAGAAGAACTTTCGACACGAATAATGAACGATAATATCGGTTTCTAGGTACTTGATACTGGAACACGTGTCCGGCGGAGAATTGTTCGATTATTTAGTTAAAAAAGGACGGTTGACGCCGAAAGAAGCGAGAAGATTTTTTCGACAGATCATTTCCGCGTTAGACTTTTGCCACAGCCATTTAATATGGTAAGCGTACGCGCGCCACGGTCGTCGACCCGTGTGGGGGTGAGCTCGAGCAAATTAGTTAACCGCGATTTTCCGACCGTCCAATAATTCGCGTATTGTTATTAAAAAGACGGCGCCGACGGAAATTCGACGACCATAGGGAATTTCTCCCGAACTTCGTCGCGTCGACAATTTTTCGTTTTTTTCGATTTTACGGCCGCGGACTAAAACGTCACAAGATGATTGCGCGCGGAGTTCCTTCGTTGAACCGTTCGCCGACGAAACGTTTACCATTGTACGTTAATCCGAAAACGACGCGCCGCGAGAATTGCTCCGAAACAATTCTAAAACGTGCGTTCAGTAGCGTACGCGGCGCGTTTCGAAACATTCGCGAAATAAAACCGGAACTTTCCCGTTACGGGGGTAATTTTCAAAACTAAACCTGACGACGACGCATTGGCGGCACTGGACACGCTTCGAAAACTAGGACCACTCCCGAAAATCGAACGGGAAATATTCGTTATCGAGTTCGCGTCGGTCGTTTCGTAAATAACGACGACAACGGTCGAATAACGGCCCAAAGGGCGCGTCATAATTTTAACGCTTTTTCGTCGCGATTATCTAATCGAAAACGAATAGCCTCGCTAATTTCAAATTACGTACCTTTATACAAACGTGTATATATATACGCGCGATAACGTTTTTAATATAGGTTTCGATTTTTTATTGGGTATAATATTTAACGATTGTACGCGCACGCAAATAACCAAGTATAACCGAGTTTATTAACGCCGTTAGCTAAGTAAATCGTCTGGCCGGTGTTAATATCGCGGCGTTTTCATCGCCGTAAAATCTACCCTACTTTTCGGACGGAAATATTCGCACCCCGGGGGCGGCGCCGTCCCGCCGACGCGTATACGTATTCGCGAACCACCGCCATTTTGACGTTGAGCGATTTTCCGTAGCGCCCATTGTCCACGGCTCCTTATTTCGATGTGAACCATCCAAATACACGTTCGTCCATTCAGTACCGTAAACGCGGTATCCGGTTGAACGTATCGACAAATTCGCCGACGGCTTATTCGAATTGACGAGGCCGTTCGAGAATCGTCCGCGATAATTAACGCCAGACGGCGCGCAATTAGCGCGACGGACGGAGTTAGTTCGTTTTTATTACGACAATCGATCCCCGACGAATTTCGTGCGCTACATTATTTGAGCGTGACATTATTCGGCGTTTGGGTCGTTTTAGAGAATAGCCCCAATTTATAGGCTTATATAAAATTAAATAGGGAACTCGAACTTTTTGGTCGGTTTAAGCGAAAAAGTTCGTCCCTTTCGCCAGGTTTCTACTCTCGATAATATATAAGAATACGGGGGAGGGGGCCACCGAAAGGCGAAAACGATCTCGAAAAGTTTTTAGTTCGTCGAAAACCGTAATCGATGTTCGGTACGAATTTTGGTAACAAACTGAAACCAACTTTTAGACGCTTAAACGTAGGTCGATAGTGAAATCCGAATTCCGGTAGGCGGATCGATTAATTTTTTCCCGAACGTTTTCGAACGAAATAAATTTAACGACGGGAAAGTTGACGAGCTGCGAGCGTTGCGGGCTCAAAATTCGGGACGTTTAGAGATTTGTTGTCGATGTTTCGAAAGTAACGGCGAACCGGCGTCAACGCCGACGCGCATTATCGGTTTTGTATTGTGTGCCCGCAGCCACAGGGACTTGAAACCGGAGAACTTGCTACTAGACGAGAAGACTAATATCAAAATCGCCGATTTCGGCATGGCGTCCCTGCAGCCCAACGGCAGTATGCTGGAGACCAGTTGCGGTTCTCCGCATTACGCGTGCCCCGAAGTGATCCGAGTAAATTGTCGTTCCGCGGCGATCGCCGTTCGCTGCCGCGCGTTGGCGCTAACGATAAACATCGATTTTGTTGCGGGTCGTCCCGTTCGCAGGGCGAGAAATATGACGGCCGGAAAGCGGACGTGTGGTCGTGCG
This sequence comes from Geopemphigus sp. TES_GeoC_2020, assembly GCA_025469175.1. Classification (NCBI taxonomy): domain Eukaryota; kingdom Metazoa; phylum Arthropoda; class Insecta; order Hemiptera; family Aphididae; genus Geopemphigus; species Geopemphigus sp. TES_GeoC_2020. Next base: position 11,900 of record JAIPRN010001587.1, read on the forward strand.
GCGTGATATTGTACGCGCTGCTCGTCGGGGCGCTGCCGTTCGACGACGACAACTTGCGCCAGCTGTTGGAAAAGGTGAAAAAAGGCGTCTTCCACATACCCCATTTCGTTCCGCCGGACTGTCAGAACTTACTCCGGGGCATGATCGAAGTGAATCCCGAGAAACGGTTGACCGTAAGTGATCCGGCACAGGCGCGCCGGTTTACCGTAATCGTTTTACCGGTATTACGGTAACCGAGTAGCCGGTTGTTTAGTTCGACGTAACCACTGACCAATACCACCACGCCATACCCGATTTCAGCTCAAAGACATCAACAAACACTCTTGGGTCGTAGCTGGTGGCAAAGGTGAAGTGCACTTAGGTATGTCGATGATAGACGTCATACAAACCCATATAATTCCGTCCGCCCACGACCTAGACACCGACGTACTCCAGGCCATATCGAGTTTAGGCTGTTTCAAAGACAAAGAGAAACTCATTGACAACTTGTTGAGTGTCGAGTAAGCGTGCCCGGTGTAATGGCCGCGAACGTATTCCGAAACTATCGACCAATTACGTACTGAGGACGGAAAATCGAGTCCTGATTTTTGTTAGAAAATTACTAAAAAAACACGCCTAATATTGCGGCGTAACGTACGAATTTCACGTTACGATGGAACGACCGACTAGTTCGATAGCTTGGGCGGCGCAAACGTTGTCGTACGCGCGATTCGAAATATCCGTAACATTTTGGTCGATAATTTCGGAAAACGGACTGCGGCGCGTGGTGAACGCGTTTTCATTTAATCGTTATCGTTATGTGTTCAGCCACAATACGGAAAAGGTGATTTATTTCCTATTGCTCGAACGCAAAAAACGACGGCCGGCCAACGAGGACGACACGATCGTGGTGAAAAACACGAAGAACAGCTTCGATCCGCCAAAAAAACGAGTGGACACGTGCAAAATGATCGACGATATCGACAGTAATTTTTCGCAGATCAGCGCCGGATCACCGGCCACACCGCGAAAACAGATGTTGCAGTAAGTACGCGCGTGTGTTCGAAATGTAAAAACGATCGTTCGATGGCGTGAAACGACCGCGAACGGAGTCACCGTGAGCGCGTTTATTGGTTTCGAATTTTACGAAATAATTATAACTCGCGTACGCGTACTCGCTAACAGCCACTACCGTTCGCCGCGCAATAAACTCGTTTACGACGTACTCTCGTTGATTCAAAAAACAGATTCGAATTTGTCGGGAATTCTGTTATACTCGCGTCGACTTTCCAATTTTTGTTATTTCTATTATTGACGAACTTGGAAAATGGCGTATTAACCGATTCTTTTAATCGCGATAACGTTCGATCATATAGCAAATTCGATCTCAGGTAGACTTCAGCGACAAAGTCCAACCTGTTTTTAAATTTCCGACTGAATATTGTATGATACATGGCGAGTATAAATGACTACGGCATTCGGTGTGTGTTATAGAAATAAACAAGGAAAACGCACTTTTGATTCCCTTAAAACGAACGGTAATCTCGCGAATATTTTTATTGTACGAAAGCGTCGGTGTTGTAAACAAATTAAAAACGTTTCAGCGACGCGAGTTTTTTTCGCAAAATAATTCGTAATTTCCAAAAAAAAAAAAAAAACGTCGGAAGAAGAGAAAATTGAAATTTCGACTTTTCTTCGAACCGTTTTCAAATAACGAAAACGTTTTACAAAAATATTTCGAACAAAAAATATGTATGTCGCGATATTAGAACGCTTAAAAATAAAAATACCGGCGGTTTTATTAAAACGAAACGAACAAAAAAGAAAGCAATGTTTATACGAGCCGAAATCAACTTAAAACCGCGACGTCGGTTCGTTTCGGTAGGAACGATTATAGTTGGTTATGAAAAACCCGACGAGCGGTTTGCGATAATAGAATAAATAAGCGACGTTGCTTCACCGACAAAACATTTTCGCGCCATCTCCGCCCTCTATACACACGAAACATATACACACACACACACACAAATTACGCGTAAAAAAGGTACCGGGAGACGAATATTTTAACGTGCGTACGATAGTCGTCGCCGTGGTGCTCTCGGTTTCGGGAACAAAACGTTCTACGGTGTTTCTCGCAAATAAACGTCGTATTAGCGAAACGATCGCGGGCGTATGGCGCGTTCGTTGAACGTCGTTGGTAGTTTAACGGCGAGCAACGAACGCGCGTCACGTCTGTAACAATGTATTTCGATTCGCAGAAATCGTATTTACTACAGAAGGGGAAGCTACAATAACGTAAGTTCTGCCAGTGGCAACATGTGCGGCGGTTCGAGTTTGGCCAGTTCGTCGACTTTAGCCGGCATACTATCGCCCTTACCACAAAGGTAACGCTCCAGGGCATTTACATTACTACACGCGTGCGTGTACATACAAAACAGTCGTTTAGTCGGTAATTATTATAGATATAACGTTCGGAAATCTCGAGCTACGCGATATTTTATTAAGTTAACGTCGACGAAAATCGTTAAGGATCGTTCAATTTCGAAATTCGTTACTCTCCCCGTACTGATTTGATCCGTTACGAACGAAATCCCGGACGATCGACAACTAACCAACCCGTCCGTCCCGTCTGTTCCAATATTTCCACGAGATTGCTACTGACGTTGTTCCGTCGTAAGCCCGTCCGAGTTTCCCCTCGAATTGTGTACGTGCGAACACCGTACGGACAACGCGAATTCGGAACGACGCGCGACTTTCGAATAAACGAACTCGTAGCGGATTCCACCGATCGATCGGGCCACGGTGCCCGGGAATCGCGTGACAACAATCGCTCGCGTAAACGTTTGGCGGCGACGTAAAAAAAAAAAATAATACTCAAAAGCAAAATGTTCGTCTCAATCACGGCCATCCCTGACAGGTCGAACAACTCGAACTACCGTTACCACAACCATCACAAAGGCCAACAACAACAGCCGAAAACGCCGTCGGTCCCGTCGCACGGCAATTACGTTCCCGCGCACAACCAAACGTTGTTGGACGCGACGGCGTGTTCGATGCCGGTGCCCCCGTCGCCGGTGCACCACGCGAAACAGGCGAAAGTCGAGGTGCCGTCGTCGTCGTCGCCCAACGCTAGTAGTAAATATTCGAGTTAGCCCGACGATTTCGTCCGACGGACCGCTTAAACTTCACCGTGTCTGTGTCGCGTGTTTCAGTGGTCATCGGCACGCCGCCCGGTTCGCCGCAGCATCTGTCCAACCACTGGAAGTCGAGGCTCACGTCCATCCGGAACAGCGTGTTGGGCTCACCGAAATTCCATAGGCGCAAACCGCAACGTAAGCGTTTTCGTTATTACGTTATTATTATTATTAACTAACCTAAACTAACGGTTCGCTTAAAACCGTGATCGCACCATTGCACTACTGAATCCGCGGACGCCTCACGTTTTTCACCGCCCGGAACGTGGCCACTCGTTCCGAAATCGGACGTTTTTCGTCCGGAGATCGCGCGTACATTATCGGCTACCCAAACCGAATCGATTTTCTTGATAGGGGGGGGGAGAATTTTCAAATTAATCGAAAGTTCGACGGCGCGTGCGTCGATCATTTAATCGCGTTAACGTTCGCCGCGCTCGTTTTTATTTCGCGGTTAGACGAATCTAAACGAGACGAGCACACTCTGTGTCTACGTTCTCGCGGGTAACCGAAAATTCGCGCGTGGACGCCAACACAAAGGCTCGTCGACGATGAACGCGCTCGAACAAATCGGAACGATTACACGTCGTCAATGGCAACGGTGATTCCGGGGGAGGCGGAAAAACCGAATCGTTCTTCGAAACGCGTCCGTTCGATTACAAATAAAACGACGAATGCGGAACAACCGCGACGAAAACCGAAATTTCCGGCCTCGGGTTTATAATTAGATATTCGACACGGTTTCCGAACGCCGCGGCCGGAATATTGTATTCAACACGTACGAACGCGCGATTCGCCGTCATTGTTTCGCGACGAAACGCGCGGCGAATAATAATAATTACGTAATTCGTTTCGCGTCCACCAATGAGAATACGGGTAGAGAAACGTCACCCCGGGATACGTAGCGAACGAACTTTACCGGTGTACTTTTAGTCGGAACACCGAAGGGGGAGAGAGAAAAAAGTACGCCCGTTCTCGTAAATATAATTCCGACGTATTGAACGACCAACAGCGTCAACACTATTGGGTTACGAATAAAACGACGCGGTTACCGTGCGCTTGGTCGGTCTAGTTAATGACCATACACCGCGTACGAACGTTACAATTACGTTAACTGATCTTGTACGTTATTCGAATGTATCGCATTACGGGATGCCGCCGCTAGTAGTCGAACACTTTTATAGTATTACGTCCCGCCGTTCCGAATGTATTCGGTCAACGATTTTTCGTTCCCTTTTCGTCGCATAATCTACGGGACGGAACACGTGAAGCCAGTCCGGGCGTTTCGTCACGAAGTCAACTGTTATTTCAAGGCGTCGGACGTCCGGAATAAAACGTTTATCGTCCGTTTGTCGCGGAATGGCTCGCGCAACGGTTAGTCGTGTTTTCCCTCTTTCGTTCCGTAATAATAATACCGTCAGAAAAAAAAAACGACGAAACATCGCAATATCGAAAAATTTACCGCTGGTCCGATAGCGCGACGTCAACGTTAGTCGACATATTTGAAACGTAAATATTCACTCGGTTAAAAACATTTGACGTCACCGTGCTTGTATGTCGCGTATTCGCGACGTCGAATAACGTTTGACGAACTGTCCCGATCGTTTCTAAGTTGTTCGTTGTTTTCGGTTTTTTGTCTCCTCCGTGTACAGTCGACATCGAGCCGGTGCAGTACAAGCCACAGCCGGAATCGTCGCCCGAACTCACGAAAAAATCCTGGTTCGGCAGTCTAATGGCGTCGGAGAAAGACGAGACGTTCACCATTTTGATAACCGGAAAACCGTTGTCCACCGTCAAGGCCGACTTAATACACGCCCTACTATCGGTAAGTAGACTCCGAGGCGAGAAAAAACTCGCGGCGCCAACAAACCGTCCCGGGTAACTGTACGAATGTCAAAAACGCGTTATCGTTACGCAACCCGTCGTGCAATAGTCACTTTTGCCCCCCCCCGCGCACGTCGCGTCCGACTTGTAACTTTCTGGCGCGCTAATCCCGAGTAATTGCGACCCGGGGCCGGTTAGGTTATTTTATCGAGAATTCAACGCGATACCGAAACCGACCAGTAGCGGTTTTCAATCCTCCCCGCCGACCGACCGGTCTCCGAAACCGCGTTTAGTTTTCGTCAAAGACGTTAGACAACTTACCGACGGTACATTAGACCGACACTTTGTTTCGTTGTTCCCGCGGCCGCGTATATTTTCAACGGACTACTAGCGCGTTTTACGCTTACGCGTCGAACCGTCCGCGTTTCCAGTTTATCGTTTCAGCCGTTCGCGACGAACGATGACGACAAATTTACGTATCTCGACGAGCAATTTCGTTTCGTAAACGTAATAAAGAACGCGCGATACGGAGAAAACGGCTCGAGTTTCGCCCGTCGTGTAAACAAACTTTCCGATCGTTCGGCGTATTATCGTATTAAACATAAAAGTTACTAAACGCGTATATATATATACCCGAAAGTTTGTCCGTTTTATTCTAAAAACGACCCAATTATTCGATATAATATTTATACTGTCGGGCCGTTTCTCGTTAAACTGCGTATCGTGTACTTTATCGTGGTGCGCAAAAACACAACGGTGAAACGAACGTCGGCTCCGCTATCGTTCCCGACTAATTATAATAATCGTCGTTTCCACGGCGTACACCGTTGTCCCGGAACAGTTGTTACTGTCGATTTTACGCCGAGGAATATTCGGTTAGATAAAAATTAAACGGAACTCTCGCGAACGATCGGAAAATTGTTTATGGGAAATCGCGAACGACGGTACGCTACCAGCCGGTCGGTACACGCTGAACGACGTTTCGAAATATATGTAATGTCCGAACGTGTTTATATTAAATTATCGAAATTTCCTCGTAATTCGTATTTGTTTTCGCGTTTTCGGTAAACCGACACGGACTTATTTTACGTATAAAACGTATTTATAATATGTGCATGTCTTCTAAACGGTAGGACGACGGCGAAACGAAATTTTAAAACCGAAATTGTCGCTAATATAGCCTCGCGGAACCCCACCGTACATTGGAAGATAAATCTTTCAGTACGCGCACGTATTTTACGTTGTTTTTCTTTCTTTTCGTACCGGGAGGGGACAAACGCCTGTAGAGTGCTCTTCCCTTGATATCGTTCGCCCATTAACAACGGCCAACCCCGACCGAACGAGTAAAAATACGATTATATATATATGTCGTTAGGTAGCAATCATTTTAAAAAGTATCCCGGCGAAAACGGGAGAACTTTTTAGTTTCTACGGTAATAAAATTGTTTTCGTATTGTAGGCACTTAGCGCGTAACGATACGCGCTCGTCGTGTTATTGTTATTCTGTTCACGATCGTTGTCGGGCTTCTCCGAGTGTTCTTAAAAAAACGGCTTCTTTCAAATTTACGGATTTTATTTCAACTATTCGCGTCGCGCCTATATCGATCATAGCCACGTGTTACTCGGTACTATCGCCATATATTTACAGGGTGTTCTAAAAAAAATAAAATAGATATTCTGTTTCTAAAAGGTTACATGAAAATCCCAAAACATAAAATATCGAAAATATCGAAAAAAGACAAAAAGTCAAATAACAAGGAAAAAATTACGTGTGCTCAAAGTGACCACCGTTTTCCTCCGAGCAGGTCGCGATCCTATTTCGCATGTTGCGGAACACTTTCTTCAGTATCGCCAGTGTGATTTCGTTTATGGCTTCTGTGATTCATTCTTGTTCCGCAACAGAATTTGGCGGTTCCTGAAAGACTTCGTCTTTGACGTAACCTCGTAAATAAATGTCCGAGGATGTCAAGTCCGGGTTGCGTGGCGGCAAAAGCGGGCGAGAAATAATACGTTCGCCGAAAAATTCTATTAAAAATTTTACCAATTGTGTTCGCCGTTGCCCCATCTTGCTGAAACCAATAGTCTCTATTAGTCTCTATAGTACATAGACCGTTATTATTAAAAATTCGATATTTTGGTTTTAACACGTTTATTACGGATGTCGACGCGATATTTTTTTTTCATATTCACTAGACTGCGTACGTGTTTCACGTCAACATTATCGCAATCAAACACATTATCCGACGTGACCGAAAACGTATCTACCTGTCCCCGAATCTTTAAAAAACTTCGCCACGAGCGTTACTGTTTTCGTCGAACACGTACGCAGCACCGTACGACACGTATCGTTCTCGAGTTCACAATAGTACTATGCGTCGTCGCCGTTCGTACACGTTCCCCGTAAAAACAAAACCCGACCGCGTCTTTGTAATATCTAACCGAAATCACTTTTCAAAATGACCGCGCTAATTTTCGTGGTACCGTTTTTATCGCGAAATAATTTATCGACTTATTAGTAATAAAACTTCGACGCGTATTCAACGTTCCGCGTTTCGTTTATGGCGGACAAGGGATTTTTTACTTCGGCCAAAAAACCAATTTATCAGAAAACTCGTAAACCGCACAATACCCGTACCTAATACACGCCCGTTTTCGGTAATAATCGTGCGCGATCGTAAACCGTCCGACCGCGAAATACTTCCAAATTCTATATTAAGTCAGTCCCCATTGTTGGCATTAGCGCGTATTACAAAAACGCCGTTACGTCATTCCCGCCGTTCGGTTCGACCCGACCGGCGCATATGTATGTTCGTCGTCGTCCGTCGGCTTCCGTACGCGATTTTTCGGCCATGCTATGGGAGACAAACGGAACCGTTGAATGTTGACGAGGGATTCGATAGGTCGTTGGACGAACATCGTCGGCCGTGGCCGCACAAAAACGCGCGCTCCGGAGGACCACCGAACATTTTGTACAAATATACGAAACGTACACGACCTCGTTGTGGTAGGTGCGGTACGGTGGCCGGTAACCGCGGACCGAGACCGTAACGAACCGCGCGCACGCGTTTATTGATTCGGCGAGATACTCGCGGGAACGGCGGGAATTAGCCGGGAATCGTTCTCGTCGAAAAGAAACATCGTCGCGCCTGCTCACCAACTGGTTGCTCGTACTCCCCCGGCCGGTGTATCGAACACCGTACTAAGAACTTCTAAAAACCGTACTTTCGCGTTTTCGTCCGCGCGCATGTACGTTATTGTAATTCGATGTCCGAAAATCGCAAATGAAATTGCCGGCGTTACATTTCGTAATATTTCGACGCTATTCCGGACGAACGCGAGTTTTCTTCCGAATACAAGGGGGTTATGTGTGCCCGAGGAGAGGAACGAAGTGTGCCGAGTACACACCTCTAGACGCCCGGCAAGACGAACTTTTACGTCTCTCGGCCGAGTGTACGCGAATTTTCGAATATTTACCGCCCGGCCGTATTTCAACGTATATAACTATCGTAATTTCGAATCAGAGCGCCAACAAAGTACCCCGTCGGAATCAAAGTTCAAAAGCGTTTATAAAAATACTCGGCATTAACGTCGTCTTAACGTTATCATGAACTCGGTACGAGTCGCCGTGTTAAAATTAAACGTTTCTCGCGCTTTCGCGAAAATTTTTTTATTTTTAATCGTATTTAAAAAAACGCCCCCCTTTTCCCAGGGAATGTATTTCGCTTACCGAATGTATTCGATCATATCGGCTCGGGCGAGACGTTCGCGTCGAATTAACCCGATATCGAAATTGTACCGTATTCGCGTTTAGTTTATGGTTTCGAACGCCATATAATCTCCTCCCGGTGGTCGAATAACAGATTACGCGCGCCGACGGATCGATATCAACCGACACAACATTTATCCAACCACGTTGGCGTATATATATATATATTTAATAATACGACGCGCACGTTGCTCGACTGCACAAAATGCGCGTAGACGCGCGTACACCCGAAATGACGTAATAGGATTATCGTAAACCGTATAATTCGGTAGACAAGCGCTTGAGCGGATTTACGGTACGGGCGAAATAAATTATGAATACGAGCTACAGGATGGCGCGTATAATAGGGAGGGACAAACGGTTCGGGTTTTTTCGGGCTCCGTGACAATACGTCGACGAATAACGAAATTTCCGACGACACTATCGAAAATTACGCGTTATGCACGTGCGTGCGTGCGGGTGGCTCGTATTTGACGACGCGTGATAATACATTCTGTTTTTAAATTTCTAATAAAGAAAACAAAATACTCGTACCTTTATTTGCCTAAATCGAAGGGTTTATCGCCGGCGAATGGTCGTCGCGTAATCGTTCGTTTTCATTTCGCTTATTTACCCGTCGGTTTCTACGACCCTAACCCGTCACCAACCACTCTCGTTCGATCGTTCGATCACCGCTCCTCGTACAGACGAACCGTTAGGCGAAAATCGCGTTTCGCGTTAAACGCGCGATTCTAATTACAGAATCGCAATTCGTCCGCGTAATTTTTTCGGCCCGATTTTGCCGACACGCTAACTGTTATTTCTGGTTAGTTCGACGAGTATTTCGGTATGTCCGACGATTTCGACGAATGTGCCCGATGACGTTCAATGTCCCGAGTTTTACGTTATCGTTTCGCGAAACATCCGTCAAGCCGCCGGAAATACGGAATTACAATCGGCACGCGCACACGGCGCTCTCAGTAGGCAATTCTGATACACAACGGTCGTTGGTAAGACCGTCTCATCCGGTTTTCTGGGAAACTTTATTATTGCTCGCCGATACGTATCGGAATTTTTTTACAGATGTACGTCGATCGGAACCAATAAACCTCCGCCCCCTCGCACGTAAGTCGAAGGCTACCAGTTCGTACATTTCATTACGCGAAAACATGAACGAAAAACTTCGTGCGGTTTTGTGTTAAATATTTACGTTTTCGTAATTATGTTTAAATTATAAACGCGCGTACGTCGTACGATAATACAAATAGGATCGTTTAATATTATCGAGCGTAGGTTGATTATAGCAAACGCGTGTGCGAATAATTTCACTCGGACGTAACGTCGACGTGTAAATAAAACGTTCCGCGAATTCAAAAAAAGTTCGTGTCCGGTATTATCCGGTACTCACGAAAGGAATCGGTTTCGATCGTCGTTCTGAACAAAGGAACTACCGTGTCCCTTTTGAAACGCGTTCGTCCTCGTCACCGATCGAAATAAGCGATTATTATTATTATTCGACGACTTTCGAGAGAAAAATGGTCGCCCCGGAAAGGCGAAATTATACGAATATTATTACGTTTAAATCAAACGTATCGAGGAACGACGCGTAAAGTATTTCGGTTTGCTCGCGTAACGGGCGTTATAATAATTTCGTTCGTAGACGATCGACCGTTTCAAAACCGGTCGAATAGAAACGACAAAAAACAGAAACGCATGGGACTGCACGTTTAAAAAAAAAAATTACGCGTCGATGGCGACGAGGGTTCCGCCGAACGGCGACGAGTACGCGTACATTTTCGTTTTCGATTATTGTGTTCGGCCGTAAGTGGGAAACGGTGTCGTCGCCCGTGCAGCGCACAACCACGGGACCGGACGATTTGTCGAGCGACCGCGTATCGTCTACGGGTAGCGGTGTTGGGGGAGCGGCGGATACAATCGACACAATGGGCGCGACCGGTAATGCGCGGCGGCGCCTTCGCGTAACGTGCCGGGCCGCCGCGCTATCGGATAGAGGAACACGCCGCGGACGCGGCGCGACTACGGAACGAGCCCGGAATATTATTATTGTTATTTCAAGGAGGGGGGAGTGCGCGACGATAAAACGGACGGAAATAATAAAAACGCGCGCTAGCCCCGAGGAATAATACGTCGTAAAAAATCCGAAACAAAAAGAACCATCATAACCGTATTGACCCGACGACGTAACCGCTTGCCGAGAGGGTTGTCTATATGTGTGTGTGCGTGCGTAGTGTGTGTGTGTGTGTGTGTGTGTGTGTGTGTACGCGTACGTTCAACGTTTTTTACGTTGAAACCCGGCGAATTGTCCGTGTCTATATGTAATATCGAGTGACCGAACTTTGGTCGGTATTTTTTTGTTTACGTTGTTGGATTTGTCTTGTGGAGATCTCTAATTTGAGCCCCTCACGAGGGTCTACGACAATTAGAACTGGTCGAAAAAATATAAGTTTGAAATTCGAAAAAGTGCTCTCACGACCGTGATTAAATTAATATTGTAACTCTGACTACATCAAACGCAAGATCATCGCCGTACGCATATTTGGTCTAACGTTCGAACCTCTACAATATTTTTTGCGGTTTTACGAACTTTTTTCTTTTTTAACGTTTAAACGGCAAATAGCGAAAAAGCGAAATGCCATATCTCGGTCGATATTCAACGGATTTGTGTTTCGTTTACATCATTGAATTAGTCTCGTCGAGACCTTGAATACGAGCCCCAATTTGAAAGTGAATAACGATTAGAATCCGTCAAAAAAGTAAAAAAACTACGAATTTTGAAAAAGTGTTCTCACGGCTACCGTTAAATTTATATTGTAAATCTAATTACACCAAACGCGAGATTATCGCCGTACCAATATTCGGCATAAAGTTGGAATTTCTACGACGATTTTAACCATACGAACGAATTTATTTCGTTTTCGACGTTTGTATGGCAAAAAGTGAAAAAATTTAAATTTAACCTAACTAGATTGACTTATCGCCCTCGAAACCCCATGCATTTTTCATGAAAATCACGCAAATTACTAACAATAGTTGAAAGTGTAGACTATCTGTACAGGCAGATAGTCAATAGTAATGACGCACCCGAAGTAGGGGAGCGTCGTTTAGGTGGATTTTTTTTCCGAACCGTCGGTAACGCGTCCGTTGTTAAAGAATAACGGGAAATCGTCGCCGGTACCCGACAAATTTCGACGTTCCCGACCAACCGCCGTTAGTTACATCCGGTGGCGTACTCGGACCTGAATTTCGGAGGAGGGTTAATTTTTAGATAAATAAATCGGACGACGCTAACGAACCAAGACGCGTCATAAACTTTAATAGATTATTCGTTTTTAACGAACACCTTATGTTATAACGTGTATTGAAATTTAAAAATATTATAGTTTTTCGTTATTATTCGCTAAAAATATACGTCTGACGAGAAAAATAATTTTTCCGAAAAATCGTCGGTGATGGCGGGGAGGGGGGTGTTAATCATTCCCCATGTTAGTACGCCATTGGCTTTATTGTACTTTGGCGTTTCGGCCAAAAATACGATTCACGATGTCCCAAGGAAGGCGGACGGGTTGATTTAATTATCGGACGCGAATCCGTCGACGTACGGCGCACGGCTAGTGAAACAGTCGTCGCGCACCAAACGCGTGGCTCCTCCGTTCAGAACTCCGCCGGATTCTAGATGACGGAACCGTCGTTTCCGGATTTATTTATAGAATATATCGGTCGAACGACGTTATTTGGCGAACATGGACGCGTTTACAAGAAACAAAGCGGTCACGAAACTATATAGAACAACGTATAGCGCGTCGTAAAATAAAGCGAGAAATTATATTCTATTAATAAGCCGAGTTTATCGCGTCGAAAACCCACGCGCCCCGTCGTTCAAACGCCGCGACAAAACGTCGAAACTGAAAAATGGTATCGTAATTCGACGTAATCGGCATTTTGTCGAACGGAATATCCGGACCGTCGTAGTTTTCCAGCGAGAATCGAATCGAACAGTCAGTTACCCGAAGTGGTCACAAACACTTAAAGCCGGCGACCGATTACGATACGCGCGGCGTAACGACCGCCCGACGTGTTTAATTTTATTGGAGAAACAAACGCCGCGTGGGTACGATGACGTTGAACGAAAACGTGTTTACGGTATATTCGCGTACAAATATATATAGTTGATAAGTTTCGGGATGACGTCGAACTATCAATTTCGATTTAAAGTTTGAACGATTCGCGTATTTTCGAGAACGGAAAAAAGCTTCGCGATAACATTATTCGTTTTTCGTAAAACCGTTTGAAAAATTTTTTTCGCGAAATCGTCGAAGTGTCAATAGTTCATATCGACTGGCCACGCACGCGCCCACCTTTCCCGCGTCGCGTCCCGCTGTTTCCCCCCCTCTACCGTTGAACTGTAAACAACGTGCTTTCGTCCCGGTTTCTATTTATATCGTTCGAAAATAATCGCGGGACGGATCTTCGTTCGTTAATTTTATTTCCAAAAAAAACTATTTATACCCGTTTTCATTTTGTTTTCGACCGACGTAATCAATAAACGTTACGAGACTAATCGTACCCGTCACGTACAAACGAAAACGAATTATACGGCGAATTATTGTCCCACGTAAAAAATTCGATTAATTTTTTTCGACGCGTTTTTATCGTACGTGGGCAAATGTAGTTGTCGTTCCGAACCGTTTTCGATTGGACACAGCCTGCGGACAAGTTCGCGAAAGTCGAAAATACTTATTTCAAAGCGAAAATACTAATTTCGAATAAAGTCTAGGACGAATAAGTAAAAACGTCAAAAAAAAATTGCGGAAAATCTATTCTACGTCGGAGTAAGGTGTGATGTTTTAAGGGGTGGCAATTTTTTTCGTACGCATCGCGTTAGATTAACAGTAGTTCGCTATCAACGTTATTCAAAAAGCAGCGACACACTTTTAGACAAATAACGTTTATGTTGGACAGTGTAAAATTGCTTAAAAATAAAACTACCGGTTTTAAATTTCTAAATAAGGCCGTGTTGGTCTAATCATTCCCGACATGGGTGGTACCTTGAGGAGGCTCTTTTAAATTCGAAGAAGACGCAAATTCAAAGTTATATTTACGTAATTCATATTTATAGTAAATATAAGAAAATTTTAAAATTAAAATTGTTTATAGGGTTTTTGCTTTAATTAAACGGTAGATTACAAAAAACAAAAAATTTCTTTTAAAAATATATCGGAATTGTGGGGTGGTGTGAGATTTTTGAGGAATCTAAATGGAGCGTCGAGTAAAAAAAATGTTTGGAAACACCGTGTTAGTTTCGTAAATTGGATAACCGGATAATAACGTCTATTCCTAAACGTAAATAAAACAAAATTTACGAAAAATTTTAATATAGAAAAACCATTTGTCCGCTATCTATGGTTTCAGTAAGAATAAATTTAAAATTACGTTCCAACGGATACGAGAAATAATAATAACACGTCAAGTTGAACAAAGGTCGATATAAAAGACCCCACAAAATACAGGTGAAAAAATCGATGTGTATATTAATCTCGACTTGGACTACATTGTTAAACGAATTAACGTCAATTTAGGTCGACGTTCCGAGTGTCGTGCGCGCGAACTTGTACATACCGAGAACAGAAAACGATATTTTCCCGAAATAGCTTCGAACTCGGCGCCCGTCACGTCGACTTCAAGGACGTCTTCGACCGTTCCCCCCTACCCCTTTGCCGCTGCACCTAATTTTAAAAATAATCTTCAAGGCTTTTTTTTACGTTCCGTAACGTTTCTAAACGAGACCCGTGAACGGACTGAACGCGTCGAACGTGAATTTTATCGTTTTTTTTTTATTATTATTAGTTGTATAAATTGTTTGTTTTCGATCGCTATTTTAATAATTATAGGTAATAATTAATGGTAATGAAACAATACGAAACGTTGTTGTACGTTTTACACTTTTCGCGAATTTCTCGCACAAGTTTAAGTTTGTAATTTCGACAGTTTCGATACGTTACGGGTGGGGAAAAACATTCGTAGAAAATGCAGTTTTAAGTGTTCGAAAAAAGAATATTTGTCAAAATGAAAATTTAAAAAAATTAACCCACCACATCCGAGTAAATATATCCTTATGCGTGTTTTTAGCACAATTTTTTTCGTTTCGTTATTACGTGTAAATCCAATGTTAATTTGGATTTTCCGAAGAACAACAATCATTCCTCCTCCTCGATAAATGCCAAGAAACGCCCTCAGTTGACTTATACGTTAAAAATTGTGACGTATACTTACGTAATAGTTATTATACGGTTATCGTCGTTTTTGTTTTGTTTTTTAAAGTCGGAAATTATTTTAAACGAATTAAGTAAACACGGGAATATTCGTAAATTGGCTAAAAAAACATGTACCCGATGTGGTTTCCTTCGAATATTGTTCGAAGTTAAATGAATCGTATACACGCGCAATTTTTAATCTTAGTTTTAAACTTCGTAATTTGTTTAAATGGAACTCGTTTTCAGCTTTATTTTATTTTTCGTCGCAAAAAAGAAATTGTCGTAATTAATTTAAGTTACGTTCGAAAATATAATTATAAAACGAAAATTGACCGAAAAAACGAGTGTTGCGTGTTAAAAAACAGTGGAAAATACATTCCGTTTTTGTACGCGCGTATATAATTTTGTTTCAAAATAACGTTAACACACAAATTTCGTATTTCGTTTATTGACCATGCCCCCGTCCCTAAGTAATAGGTTAAATAAAACACACGCAGGCGTAGATATAAAAGCCAGGCCTTTAAAATCGAATATAGTTTTTTCGGTTTTCGACTATTTTAGTTTCAAATACGAATTTCGATATTCGATTTTTTATGGTTTCTTCGGTTTTATTTACGATCCGAGAACGAAATTTAACGTGTCGACGTCGAATTTCAACGGCGGTTTTCATTTTATCGATACTCCTGTTTATTGGTCGCCGTAAAAATGTCGCGTTGCCGATTTCCACATCGACTGAGGAGAGAATCGATTTCGATGTTAACAATTTTCCGTCGATACTTAAAATCGATTTCTGTATCTGTCCGGCGGAAAAACGGGAAAATATTTCTAAGGCGATGACGAATTTAAAAAAAATACTCGTTCGTATTTTTAAATTAAATAACTCCGAGCGTTTTTCCCAGACTCGTATATACGTTCATATACGTATATCAGCTTACATAGATAAATGTCGCGACGGTGTAACGTTTCATTAACCGTATTCACCCGTTATCCCAAAGTATTTACGTTTGGATAACGTCAAATAACACGAATAATACGTTTTACCGCGGAGGAAACTTTCTCGAGGTGAAAAACCCGTTCGCTAATCGAAATAAACAAATTATATCGTTCGTTCGAATCGCTACGTTATAGTCCGTTCGTAAATTATATTATTATACGCGGAACGAAAGGTACGTTAATTACGCGCTGGCATCAGCGTTTTCGAGTAACATTGATGAAATAAAACTATTCGAATGCTCGTGCTTCTTCCGTAACGTTTCGAATAATATAAACTCGGATATATCCCGGGGAAACGTCGCGTTGTTTTTCTTTTTCGTTTGTGACGTAAAAACGCTTTAGGACAGCCCGATAACAAACAACAAACGTCTTTAATAACAATTAAACCGTAAAACAAATTGTTTTCAAATTGAACGATTTTATCGTTACACGAACGGACATTCCCGCGTAATATGATCGCGGTCGAATACTAGGTGTGTGCTTGTACGGACAGTAACGGTTAATTTGTCATCCGAACGCGGGCACCGTGCGTGGGTGTATTCGCGTGAGATTTTCCGAATCGTTAGAATTGAAAAATCGCGTCAAATTGTTTTCGAAAAAACCGAAAACGAGGTTTTCAAATTAGGCCGTCGAAAACGCCGTAGGAATGTCGCGAATGCGCCACGATCGAACCAAACGTACCGAACGACGTTTATATTACGGACAATTGCGCGTCGTTCGATAATGTGAAAAAATAACGAGAAAACGTCACGAAGGTACGTTGTAGATGAGGCGAATCGTGCCCGGGGGGTACGTCAAGAGTAAACGAAATTATCGTATTTCGGGAACCGATGATTTTTATTGGAAACCCTCCGGGGAGTGCCTCTTCGTTAAGGTTTCGTTGGACAAACGTAATAACGGTAGTTAGAAGGCCGATTACCGCGAGTGACAATTTACACGAGTTCCGGGACGAACGATACGTAATGAATAAAACGACGTACGAGTGAAAACGAAACAACGCGAGTTTAATTGTACGTCGGAATTGTTCGTACCGATGCCGACGCTTCGCGATATACAAACGTAAACGTCGACCGTGTTCGGTCGTCACAAGCAGTGACCGTACTTAGACCCGAATTTCGGGAGGGGGGTTTAATTTTTGAATAAATAAATCGGACGACCCTAAGAAAACGAGACGTATTATAAACTTTAATAAACTATTCGTTATTAATTAACGTGTTATGTGTATTGAAGTTTAAAAATATTTTAGTTTTTCGTCGTTGTCGACTAAAGATATACGTCACGTAAGAAACGAAATCTTTCTAACGATTTTCAGGGGTGGGAGGAGGAGGAGGAGGTTGTTTCACCCGTTATTACGCTACTGTATAGGAATTTCGAAAAAGTGGCGCGCACGGGTAAAGAAGTACCGTCGGTCGGACAAACGACTGGTCGGGCCGACGGTAATTAAACGACGTGAAATCGCGTGGCACGCTAAAAAACCGGACGTTTACGGAATACGCGGCGACGTTCGGAAAATCGGTAACGAACCGAAACGCGCGAAAACGTCGTGCCGCGACGCGCGTATACCGATCGACCGACGACCGTGTCTCGCCGATAACGATTCCGGGCCGTGACATATTTTCAGCCGACGGACCGTAATATCGACGGTCGACCGTAACGCCGACGCGGGTATTTTCATAAACCTTTCGACGGTAGTTTCGACGATAATGTATTAAAGACGAAAAAAAAATACGACGGAGCGCGTTAGGCTTAGAGACGGTTTTCCAATTGCCGGGACGAAGAGTAGACCGGGGCACGGTATCGAACGGCGGAGGACAAAAAACGGGCGCTTCTTATGATAATAATCGCTGAGTCGAATTCACGCGCGTGCCGTTCACACACAACTTCGCGCCGGGCGTTTATTTCTACCGCGATTATCATCTACCGCGCCAGCCCAACAACGCCGGTACAATTTCAAACGGATTTCGTATTTGACCTAGTTGCGCGTACCCCTATTGTTCTATCGGCCCGAGCGTTCTAAACGTAACTACGCGGGAAACAATATACGCGCGTGTAAACCCGGACGGACCGAAACCAACCCGAGTTATCCTCGAAAATAACGTTTAATAAAAATATCCCTGTACGGTCGTCGCCGTATCTGTGTGGTCGTGAATTCGGCGATAACGCCGTATGTGTAACCTATAGTCAGGTACGACGTTATCGCCGTAATAACGGTCGGCAATGACGAGTACGTGCCGAGTCGGTGGTACGCACGACGCGTTCGTGCGTTCGTCGTATTTTTTCTCGTATATTTGCCACGATCTTTTTCCGCTGCCCTACAGTGTATTCGTTGAACATAAAATACAGTCCGCGGATTTGTTATTACAAACGTTCCATTCGCCTAATAGATCGGCGACATTATTAACGATTCTACGAAACCGTTCTACAAGATCGTCGCTACTTAACTATTCGTTATAAATAATAAATCGCGCGGACGATAAATATGTACAAACAACCAGCAGGGATGGATTACGTTGTGTCGGAGAACCCGGTGGTAATCCCTCGAAGGGATCGCGTTTTTTACGCCAGACCTAATATATATATATATATTTTATAGCCGATAATATTTATAAATCACGTATTTTCGCGAGTTCAAATATTTACCGAGAAAAAAACGAACGTTTTATTATTAAATCTCTCAGTTTCAGCCCATAAGTCGGTTTACAAAAAATATCTACTTCCCCGAATCAACCGATGATCGTTTACCATTTTATTTTCCTCGCCTCTAAACCAACTTCGTTTGTCCTACAAAGTGGCCGCACCCTCGACGTCCAACCGAGTAATATTTCGCCAAAACAGGTCGCTTTTCCGTCGACCGAACGACAATTTCGGAGCAAAACG
The DNA here is from genome assembly GCA_025469175.1 of Geopemphigus sp. TES_GeoC_2020. NCBI lineage: Eukaryota > Metazoa > Arthropoda > Insecta > Hemiptera > Aphididae > Geopemphigus > Geopemphigus sp. TES_GeoC_2020. The sequence goes on from JAIPRN010001587.1 coordinate 30,781, forward strand.
ATAGTAACGTTTTACATTTAAATTCGACAATTTCGTCGATAACAACGGGCGAACGAATAATTTCGGACGGTCCGCCGGTACCGTCGCGTTAGGTTAGCCCGGCCCTACACGGCGGAACGAATGTACGATAGTAAGCGCCCGCCGCCGACCATTCCCTCGAAAATTAAGACGGCGCGAATTACTAACGACGACCCGGCCGAACGTGCCGCGGCGTTTTTATTGGAGAAAAACGACGGCCACCGGGCCCGTACGTGTCCCAACGATAGCCGTAACGACGTGGACGGAAAGTCGAATACACCTGCCGTATTATAGTCGGTCGGGGAACATAAGCCAGGGAAATCTAAGCGCGGGCTAAAATCGTTACACCGTCGCGTTGTGGCGACGACGACTGGCGGCAAACGAGAGTACCGCCAATGACGGCCCCACGTACGCGTAATATCGTACACGTTGTACAGCCACCCGCCGTTTCGGCATATCCTTGATCTTGACGCATTACCACGGCAACCGCACGTGTGCGCGCTTCGTATCGACTTTAATTGCCTGGGCCGCCGAGCGCCGCGTCGTTAACGCCGAACGTCCAAGTACGCGGGACGACGGGAGTGATATTGTGTCGCGTCAAACATTCGAGTTACGACGCGAACGTGGCCGTTCGTGAAAATCGCTACCACACGCCCGGATCGACCATAAACGTTTCGGTTTTTCGGTGTGTATCGACGGGTCCGAGCGGACCGGCTGTTCGTCACCACCGAAGAGTAAAGCCGATACGTTCGACTTACAGCTGTCGGCCTCATCCGGCACGATCGGACGGTAAACAACGTCCGTGTCTGGCCGTCTCTCGTTCCGAAGACGATCCCCGGGCGACGACCGCCGAAACATTTTTCGCCGTTAAGCGGTGACGAACCACGCCCGACGTAGGTTTTCACCTCCCCCTTACCGGAGACGGTCAAGAGATGTATTTGCGAGTATTGTCGAACTTTGGCACCAAGACGGAAATGGCCCCTCCGACATTACGCCCACGTACTCAACTACTTATTGCGTACATCACCGAATACGTTCCCCGAATACGTCGAAAATCGCTAGCCATCGGTCGTGTTTCAATCGACTGACAAATCTATACGCGCCACTGTATTATGTCGTTAGTTAACACGGTTGTCGTGTTTTTTCTAAATACACGCGACGGCGCACGAATTGACGTTTTCGTCGTTCGATACCGCGAACGGTCCAAACGTAATTACGCGCGTTACCGGATAAAAACCGATAAAAAAAAGGCCGCTTTTTTCTTTAAAAGCGCGTTCGTTTTTACGTCGGTCGGCAACCACATTTCGTCGTCGTATTAAAAATAAACGTTTAATCTCGCTAAACTAACGACACATTTTTAAAAAGCGTTACGTTTTATTAAATTACCGAGCGTATTCTTACAAAAAACGTCGAATCCCTTTTTCCGATTACGTCACGTTAACGTTTTTGTTCGTAATTATTCTCGCCAATTATAACGTTTCGTTTCTTCGTCGCGTATTGCCGTAACTGTCTAATTTAATAGTTACGTATTTATATTTAAGACGTGTTCGAGGGAGGCACACCACGCGTGTACACGAAAACGTCGACGATACACGCCAACTCGGAACGAATTTGCGGGCCACACCGTTCGAGATTCCGTTCAGTCGAACGTTTGTTATTTTCTCGTGCGTTCTATATATATATATATATATACGTTCATCACGCGATTTATTCTCAGGGCGTTTTTTTATTGGCGGCCATCGCTATGTACGAGTGTTTCTTGAACCGTCGTCGTTACAACGGTATAAACGCATTACCCGGCTAGGAATCGCGCGAAATTCTCCGGGGCGATTCCAAGGACCGGTCGTAAAAAAATATCGATTTGACACCGATTGCGTAGGGTGTAAATAACGGGCACCTCCTACCTGCGGACCGGGCGTACGTACGAGCTGTTCCGCTCGGCCCGTGACGAATCATAATATATTCGCGGACCACGAATTGGTATTCGAAAATACTCCGGACCGTTGTTTCTTCTCCGTAGCCGGAACGTCCCAACGCCACCACCACGCATGGTCGTACCCGAAACAGTCGGTCCGTTAGTAGTCAATCGATGCCTCCAGTTATAATTAAACGATCGTTTCTCGTCCGAACGTAGTGCGTTGGAATCGAAACATATTTTGTGGAACAGCGATCGCGAATTTTCGTTACGGCGCGCGACGTTAATTTTTCAATATACCCGACGACGAAACCACCGTTCGACAATTTCGCGTACGAATTAACGAATTTTCCGGTAGTTTTTGTTTTTTTCGTCCTTTCGGCGACTACGTGGGTAAACCACGATTTCGACGAATAATTAATACGACGATTACGTTGCCAGCCGTGACGTTTAAACGAAAGAAATCCGTCGGATTTTACAGATATCCGAGCTGAGTCATACGGTCACTAGCGCGTTGTCGTTCCGGGTCGAGTACAGGAGGGGATCCGGCGGTACGGCCATGTTCCAGCGACAAGTGCGGTTTCAAATCGATCTGTCGGACGTGAAGAACACGAACTCGCCCGGCGATTATTTGTTCGCCATCATATTCACGTTGCATTCCGGTAAACGGTCGCGTACCGCGGCGCGCGCCAAATATATATGAACGTTGTCCGTTCGCAGGTAACATCAGACGGTTCCGGAGGGTCTGCGAGCACATTCAGACGCAAATGTGCGCGAGAAAAGCGCCGTCGTCGCCGCGAGCGGGCAGAAAATTCAACACGGACTTGTCGGAGAGCTCGAGTTGCGGGTCGGACACATCTGAAAGACTATCGCCTTACGTAAATTTAAGAAACGTAAGTCGTTGGCCCCCCCCCTGCAATTTGATCTCACGCGCGGATACCCTCCCGGATTACGTTTCCCGAATTTCGTCGATACGCTGTCCACCGACCTCCGTCGTTCCCGTTACTTTTCCCGTCATCGGGTGTGCTTTTCCGCGTTCTCGGGTTCCCGCGCCACGTTCGCCCTTTCGTGCGGCTTCTCTATCGGTATAAATAACGTCGTAACACGAAGACACGTACGTATCGCGCGAGTTACCGTTATTTATACGACGAACACATTACGTTCGTGTGTAAACGGAAAACGCGACAGACTCGACAATAATATGGCGTATAAGGAGACGACCGGTATGTTTATTTCTATTCGAAGCGGTTACGTTTATTTCGCGCACGCGCGCTAGTACGGCCGCGAACACGACGCGTTCGGGTACCGTAGGAAAACGCGTCGGGAAAAAACAAAATCGAATTGAATCGAATACACGTGGAGAGTCCGGTGTGCAAAGGACACTCGCGCAAATTTGGCGAAATAACGTTTATTTTAAATGGCGTTTCTTGGCGTTCCCGACGTTACGTCTATCCGGAAGGTAAAAATTCGTTCGACCGATGTTCATTCCCTCGTGCGCGTTATACGAGAAAAAATCCGCACCCGACGGGTGTGGTGGTAAATACATTCGTTCGTACGTCCGGCAGTCGAACGGAACACATGGGGAGGGGGGCTATTAGCGTTTCGGTCCAGTGGCTCCTCCCCCCCATCGCGGCCACCAACACACACACAACTGACGGAAACAAAACGCGAACACGGGCGGATCGATATGTATATATATATATATGTATACGGTTGGTTCGCAGGTCGATTTGGACGACAAGAATAAGAGACTGATCAACCAGGATGGGCACGGCAAGAGTTACTGCATCGGGAACAACCGGCAGAGGAGACGGAGTTCCAGTCTGGCCAACAACAACAATTTCAACAGCAGCAGCAGCAGCAACAACAATTCGTTGGCGAATTCGCCGGCGGGCGGCAACGGCCGCAACGAAATACCGACGCGGTCCAACAGCGAGACCAAACCGGTCGACAGCAGTTATATATCGGTGTCGGGCTCGATGTCTTGAAAACCGCGATTCCAAACGCCAAATCCGAAACAAGAAAAACATACAAAATAAAGTCGTTCCAGTCTTCGTCCTCTTCTACCCAGCCCGCGATTACGCAACTCCTCCGCCGGCGTTCGCGCCGCAATATATTTATAGACGTAATTATCACGACGGAAACGGTTCGCGCGACGAAATTTCGCGATAAAATCGCCGCGCCGCCCGTCCCGTCGTTACTACCCGTCATTTTCTCGTGCTTAGGACGCGTTCTCTATTCGTTCGGCATTTCCTTACCTAGCTTTATTACGCGTTATTTTTCCCGGCATTTTAGATTTCGGATTATTATTACGCCGCTCGTCGTTATCATTATTATTATTATTATTATTATTATTATTATTATCTATCGATTTTATTACGCGTTTTCGTTATAGTTGCCGCATCTTCGGGGCGTCGTTCTAGCGTCACGAAAAACGCGCGTCGGTCGATACACCCCGTTCGGGCTTTTCGTCAGTTTTCGATCGATTTTCGCGGCGCGTGTGACCCGTGAACGTGTCGACGATAAACACGGACGACCGCGTCGGCGAATACGTTTGGAAAATCATTTCAGGTCGTACGCGACTCGGTCGTATTCCGAACGTTTAATATTGTTACGTCGTACGTTCGCCGGCATAATTACGGTTCTCTCCAACACATCCCCCTCTGAATGTCGAATATCGCTCGCGAACCGGGAGCTTTACGAAAAAGACGTACGAGGCGGATATTTGTTTTTTCGATTGTCTCGCGCGTGTCGAAAACGACCGTTTTACTCGACGCGCGTACCACCGCCGACGGCGGCGATTCAACAATAAACCAAAAATAATCGAGCATTTAGTGTACGCTACGGACATATTCTTTATCGTTTTTATTTTTTTTTTTTAGACAATTTTTACATACGACATACATATATATATATCGATTATTCTAAATTCATAAACCGTGACGTGTATTTATATATATATATTCGGTTACGGGAACGTATAGTAATTTGTACGCTTTTTTGTCTTTGTATTTTCGCCACGCGATCGTTTCCCGTAAGAGATGATATTTTGTACGTTTGTTTCGAGTAATAAACCGTTAAAAAACAAAAGCGAAAAAAAAATGAACCTACTCGACAACCATTATTATTATTATTCAAACGCCGCTGGTAGTGCTTAAACAATACGAGATACCCGCGAAAGCGCTGCACGACCTTAGCGAGCCAAGTCCATACGACCGAATTTGAGATAAACAATTTTGTAATGTTTTCAGAGTGCCTTAAACAGTAAATAAAATACTAGTTCGAACGAATAAAAAAAAACCACCTCCCGAAAGTTAAAAATGTAAAACAAAAACGTTATAGTGCGTAGAATTCGATTCTCTAGCACAGACTGGAATCCCCGTTTTCTCGTGTTAAATATTATTGTTACTTGTATACGCGGTAACGACATTCGGCCAACGTCCATTTTAGTTTTTAAACTACTCGTGTTTTATGTATTTACGATGTAAGGTACCGGATAAACGACACAGCGTTTATTACGCCAATATGGTTGTAACGAAACTAAACAAATACATATTATACTTGTTAATAAAACGTGTACGTTTCTTTCGTTCGGTCACGAACAACGCGCGCCTATCTCGTCCGTTTAACCGTTTCCCGAACGACGGTAAAAGCCGAAACCGGCGACGGGACGACAACTGCGGGGGCCGTTCGGTGCGAACGCCGCGAGAAAACGGGTACCGAAGGTAACGAAACAAAAACGGGACAATGTACGGGTTTTACCACGGACGCCCGCCCATTTCCGCGCGATCGCGTAATAACGACGGCGGCCGAACAACGTACCTGTAGATTACGCGCGCGGAAACGGGCGGCGGTGTGTGTGTGTGTGTGTGACGCGCGTACGTGTCCCGGCCGACGTGCGTGCGGCGACTGTTTCGTTGTTTTCCGAAAAACGCGATCGCGAACGTGCGCGCGGTCGGTAAAACGTATCCGACGGCGTACGCCCGAAACGATCGCAGTTTGTCACTGGCCGACCCAATCGTTTTCAGTCTCCGAAACCGTTCGCCGGGATGAAGCTATTCCACGGCGTTTTCGTGACGCTCGCGATCCACTCCGGTAAGCAACGTCCGATAAATCGATATTGGGGGGCGCGCCCGAACGAGTTCCTCGTCCGTTATACACCCGTCCGTCGTTATTACCGTTACGGTGGTCACATCCGATGAACGCGACGAAGACGACGCCCGTGTTTAGTCGGACTTTCCAAATACGTCTCGATGGCGGCGGTCGGTTCGCCTATACCACCGGGGGGCGCGCACGTTGCGGATAACGGACAGCCCGTCGTCCGCCTTTAATATCGAACGTTTCGGGTGCGGACGTTTGTTCCGCTACGCGATTTAAATAGTAACGAAATTCGAAACGATCGCGACCTGACGGTTAACTTTTCGTTTCCCGCGAGGGACAGCCGAACCGATCGAAACGATTCCTCGAGGACACGTAGGTAGTATTACCGAAGAATAATTCGCAAACGTACGATAACGTAATAAACTACGTTTTTCGTTTTCCGTCTCGTGTGATAAACAAGTCTGCGGGACGGTCGCGTTTCGTGCGTAACACACGGCGTTTGGCCTTTTTAAACAAAACCAACGCTTTCGATCGTATCCAAAACTGTACGCGTATATTCCACAGTCATTTTCACTACTTATTCGACGACGTCCGAATGACGTCATTGTCGCCGCGTCCCGGTTACTTTCGCGATATTATTAATAATATATTACGCGAAATAATAAATTCTCGGGCGCGGCGGAATTACTTTCGTTATTGTAAACTTTCGGAAATTTAATTGGACCAGCCGCCGCCCAACGATCGTCCACATTCGTTTCGCGGTAACGACGAAAATAAATAGGTACGGCCGAAATGCGACCGGGCGGGGATAACAAATTATTAACCGTGCGCGCGAGCAACCAAAAATCATTCCTATCGTTTGTACGCTATTGACGTTAAATAGCGGGCGTTTAGTGTAGTAAAAATAATAACGCGTATACAATCGGAATTCTATTAAATTATCCATAGAAGTTTTTCGTATCTCGTTTTTTTTTCTCGAGGAAAACAATTTCCGATTATGAAACGTTACATACGAAATAGTTTCGCCGGCGAATTTTCAACGATATCGCGATTAAAACGTGAAAAAATACCACGAAACATTTTATCGGCAATATTGTCCAAAGATAATCGAATACGGCGAACGCGACGAATATGAACTTGACGTCGCAACATTATATTATTCGACGTTAATCTATTTTTAAGATTGTTCCGCGTAAAATAATTACCGCGCGTACGATAATTGTTTTCGTCAACCGATAACGTTTAATCGTTTTTTCTTTTTATAATATTCCGAACATTTAACGCGCCGTAATTTAGAGAACGACGATCGGTTCGGTAGACGATATATACAATAATCGAATCGTTACGTACATTATCGTACATAATCAATTAATAAGTATCGACGAACGAAATACGCGAACGTTTTGTGTATTCATCGGATAAACGCGAACCACGCCTAGACGATAATTGGCGTTGACACGCGACGATTCGTTTCATGAACGACCGTTATGAAACGCGTGCAATTTCCATGTTTAGCGTTTACACAGAGGACGCCGATTATAACGCGCGTCACCCAAAAGCCTATAAAGGACATCGGCGATACGGTGGAACTAACGTGCTCGGTGCTATACGCGCGGGAATTCTCCATTTTATGGGTGAAGGTGTTACCGAACGACATTACCGTGATTTCCAACGGTTACGCGATGGTCATCAAAGACACGAGGTTCTCGATGGACCCGAACACTGACCGCGACACGTACGCGTTAAAAGTACAACAGCCGATCACCGCGACACCGGCCGACCGTAATTACTCGCGTAATTAAACGTCGTCGTCGTCGTCGTCGTCGGCGTTCGATTTTCTAGATCGCGGACATACAGGAAACGGACGCGGGCCTGTACCGGTGCCAGTTGTACATGGACGTCAACCAACAGATCCGGGCCGACGTCGAGGTGCTGGTGCGGCGGCCGCCGATCATTTTCGACAACTCGACCAGGTCGTTGATCGTCAACGAAGGCGACCGGGTGCAATTGGAATGTTACGCGGGCGGGTTTCCGGTGCCGCGGGTGTCGTGGAGGCGCGTGAACAACGAGCTGTTAAACGGAAACGAATCGGCGCATAGGTAAGGCGACCCGGTTGTACGTACGCGTCCACGCAACTATCGGCAATTTCAGGGGCAACGTTTTGCGCATCGGGTCCGTGACGAAAGACGACCGCGGCACGTACTATTGCGTCGCCGAGAACGGTGTCGGCCGCGGGGTCCGTCGCCATATCGCCGTGGAAGTGATATTCGCGCCGGTGGTCAGCACGCCCAACCCGAAGGTCGGCCAAGCCCTGCAGTACGACACGGTACTGGACTGTCACGTGGAGGCGTACCCGCCGCCGGCCATCGTTTGGCTAATCAACGGGGCCGTACTGTCCAACAATCAACATTACGCGTACGCGGACGTTTTTCGTAAAATTGGGTGGGACGGTGTGGTCGGCCGGGTAAGGGAGACGTTTGACGCGCGCGCGTGTGTAATACGTTTTTGTTTTGGTGGCCGTTAGGATTTCGCACTTCGCCACGTCCGACGAAGTCACGGACACGTCGATACGCGTGATCACGGCGGAGAAACGTCAATACGGCGATTACGTGTGCAAAGCGTTCAACGTCTTGGGCAACGCCGAAGTCACGATTCGTCTACACGGTAAACGCGCGGACGTTCTGAACGTTTTCAATGAATTCGTCGTCTACCGGACGGCAATCGGTTCATTTTTCCGTTTCGTATCCGGGAACGGCATTCTCGACACTCGAGTTGATAAATCGCGTTCGTACACGCGACACGAGTCGTAGTAAATATTCGAACAACTTTCGCAAAAAAAAAAATTAGCGAAAATCGTCACCGAATCGCCCTTCGAACTGGGAATAAACCGGACGTTGTGCGCCGGCCCGTTTATACGTAACGTTTATTTACTAACCGATCGCGGCGATTATATTCTCGTTTATTCGTTTATAGAAACCATAATGCCAATATGCCCACCGGCTTGCGAAGATCGTTCCACCACCCGTACCGCGAGCTCAAGCGTCAGCAGTACCCGACGGGACAACGGCTTCGGGCGGCTAATCGCGGCGTTCCTATATATTTGTCGGTTTTCGTTGTAAATTGTCGTTTCGTAATATCGTTTTTTTTTTTCTGTTAATCGTAGGGCGACGTTACGTTAAAACTGTTTAATCGATCGAAACCGATCTAACGCCGTGTACGAGCGTTGGATTTCGCGAGTGAACGTCGATTTAAAAAAAAAAAAAGAGAAATCGGGTCCGTTTTTTAATACCGGTGTTTAGACGCGAAACAAATTTGGAAAATTATTTCGGACTCGGAGTACAAATAATTTATATACGTTCGTCCTGTAAACACGATCGCCGTTCGTATTATTGTCGTAGGCGAAATCCAGGCCTGTTATAAATCGTTAAATATATATATATGTACGATTTAACAGCGTACGAAGTACCCGTGCGTATATATGTGTACCGCAAACCCGAGTACCGAATAATACAAACGTAATATACACGGGCGTATAGATCCCGGTCGGCGAATGATTTTTAAATCCCGTAGGCGGATTAAGGTTACCGTTACGGGTAGACACGCGCGCGCCTATAGGTTTCGGGTCGGAATAAACATAATCGATCGGGTGATAATTAAAAATGGAAACGCCCGTTCGGAAATTCCGGCACGTGTTACTCGCGGGAAAGGAACGACGCTCCATATTCGGACCGATCTCGCGAGACGCGACCGCGGCTCATTCGTCGAATTCGTGTCCGTAAAGATATTCGCGTCATTCGTCGAATCGAAGCGGACGCCCGCCGGACGTGACCGCGCATCGAACGATCCACAACGGTACAACAGTCGACACCGGATTCCGTGATCGAAGACGTTTTAATACGAAATTTCGCGCCGTGGTCGCCAACAATCACTACAAACGCGTTCGAACTGTTAATATCGACGACGTTATGCCGGTATTTTGAAGTTCCGTCGGAACGTTGTCGGGCCAAAACCCGAACGCGACGTGTTTGCGATCCGTTGCAACACGCGCCTAGTTTCGCCCGCGACGTAACTACTTGTCGGGCGATTTCATTTATTCGTTTATCGGCGACACGGTAGAGTATTGGTAATAACGCGACGACTGTGACGGGTTCGAACGACGAACAACGCGGTAAAACATAGACGGCGAAAACGTAACGATTCGAACGATACGACAAGGAAATAACGAGGGTGGGGAGGGGAAAGTCGATACTTTAGAATGGGGAGGCTAAGCCGGTAGCGTCGTTATTTCGTCCACGTATACAAACGGGAGTACCGGTACGTACACCGAACCGTAACCACGGTAATTGGTAATCCGATACGCGCGATCAAACGCCTCGGTTGTTAGGTAGTACCGGGCGTCGCGTTGTTTACGGTTGTGCGTCGATCGCCGGCAGCACTTTGCGCGTACCGCGACATCTCAACACGTTGGCTGACGAAACACGCGCGAACATTATTGAACGGTCGGTCCGTCGTATCGTGTCCGCGTTTCACGGAACAGATACCGGTACCGATGTCGTCGAAAACTGAACCGACGGACGTCAACGTCGGGAATTTCACGGAACAGACTGCCGCCGAGAACCACGGTTTGGGGAGGACGTATTTCGCTTTTACGTTAGCCGATCGTTATCCGTTCGCTTTTTGCGTTTTATTCAGCCGAATCGACGACGGACGGTCCCGAGGACGACATCGAAATCGTGTTCATACCGAAGAGTCTACACGAGCATTTTGAATGCGTCGTGGGAAAACACGTTTTCGTGGATAACCCGTGGACGGAAATCTCTCGCGCGAAAATCGTCGATCATTTGCAGTCACGAGACTCGAATTCGTGTTTTTGGCCGTTCCGAAAAAGACTCGGAGTAAAAACGATCCGATCCCGTTTTATCCGTTATTGTTGCCGGGATTTTTCGTTCGATTCGCGTCACGCGCGTGTATATTTTGTTTTTGTTTTTTTCAAACAGGAACTACGTAACGATACCGTTTTGATTGGTTACAAGCCATTTAGCGATACGGGCGAGGAGTTTCTGATATGCACCACGGACAGGGCTAAACAGTACGTGGAAGAAACACAAACGCAAATCGAACGCGAAATGACATACAAAATGGAACGGCGGACGTGCCGCGTGTCGGGTCCACCTTGGGTGTCCAAAACCGGCGACAACGACGTAGAAGAAGAGACAGGCACAGAAACGCGCGAAAAGGTATACGCCAGATTTGTGACGACAGGTGGCTTCCCGGGGATATTGTGCGCCGACGATTCAGGGGCGTCGTTAAGGAGCGTAAAAACGCAACGGCCGAATTGAACATCCGTCGACGTCGTTTCTAGAGTATAACCGAAACGGTTTTTCGAATTTCCGACGTTAGTAACGCCCGTGTTATACTCGTACGTAGAACGAATATTGCAATTCCGACGTTGTTCTCTAGAAAACGTATCGTCGTTCCCGGATATTTACAAAAATGTTAAAAACGGCTTCGTCCGGCGGGTCGTCGATATTTTATCTTTTTACTTTCCAAGTGTTATTTCACCATCTGTAAGGTCATCGCCGTATCTGTCTGGTCGTTAACCAGAGAATAACGTCGAGGCTGCAACTCGACCACGTTAATAACGAGTACCGCAGAGTACACACGACGAATTGGTAGTCGTACGGTTTCTACTCCGCGATGACCGAGTTGTATTTTAAACTGTATTTTCTGTTTTATAATGTATACGTCGAATGTACAAATACGGTCCGCGGATTTGTTTACAAACGTTACATCCGCTTAATAATAGATCGGCGACGTTATTATTATTATCTACGCGATCTAACTCGAATTTTTATAAGAAAAGGTTTCATCATCATTGTCCTCGCCTTATTCCCATCTATTTGGGGTCGGCCACCTTAGTCTTAAACCTCCATTTGCCCCGATCTCCCACATCCTCGACGCACACACCAGCAATTCCCATATCCTCCTCAATC
>JAIPRN010001588.1:1572-42772 GCA_025469175.1 Geopemphigus sp. TES_GeoC_2020
ATAATAATAATAATAATAATAATAATAATAATAATAATAATAATAATAATAATAATAATAATAATAATAATAATAATAATAATAACAATAATAATAATAATAATAACAACAATAATAATAATAATAATAATTATAAAAACGCGGCTTAAAGTTTTTTTTTTAGAAAAATTTTAAAACTTCCTTCTTTATATTTAATGGTATACGCATATAGCGAATGTAAATATAATCACAACGCCTCTTGATTCCTCGGAATGTTATCGAAATATAATTTAAAATCGACGAGACAATAATTTTTCGGCGTACGTAACATAAAAAAAATCACGATTATCGAATCCAGTAAGCGAAACGGATATCTATCTTGTTTAAATATCTTTTCGACCAACCGCTTACTATATACACGCAAAGTGGCACGACATCTTCCCTATTTTGTTTACTATTATTATCCGTGTGTTTCCAACAGTAGATATGGTACGCTGTTTGAAAACGAACTTATTGAAATGTTATTCGAACGAAACGTTTACTTATCGGAGGTTAAATCGTCGAACGGCAACTATTACGTCCAGACAAACGTCGTTTAATTGAACTCTGGACCCGGGGGTCCAAAATTTTAAAATTTCATTCGCGCCGAATAATTTTGATAAAATTCTCGGCACTCGTGCTATTAACGCCCTCTACGGTTTACAACGCGTATTAATTATTCGGTATATTTCGGGCGAATGATATTCGCCGGACTTGACGTTTACGGATTTGATTTCCGTTCGAGCTTTTCGATACGCGAGTTTCATCAGATTTTCAGATGTTCGTATAGAGCATACGTTCAGATGTTCCATTCCATTTTCTTTTAACGCGAAATATTATTATTTATTTTTACGAAATTATTCGTAATCTGTATCCGTTAATTTTGTTAATAAAAAAATTAACGAAATTTAATTTTCGTCGACCCATCATACGTAAGGTATATTAGTATCACTATACCTAACGTATTTTTAGACACGATATATATATATATGGCCAATTAATCTTAGTCCACGATCGTTATATTCGTTTTATTCTCTATTAAATAGAGTTCGAAATATTCGTTTGAAGACATTCGGGTAGTGTTTAAGCGCGTGTAAAGTTTCGACGGTATTTTTGTCGCCATCGATTGTTGTTAGACACCGCGAATTCGTTAATTTCGGCGTGCGAATCGTTTTATTCGCCGTCAGATAATTAATTTTATTCCAAACGGGTTAGCGTAAAATATCAATTATTAGTGTTTATTTTAGCGTTTGCAAACGACCGAGCTCGACGTAACAACACGTTGCGTAATTATTGTTTTGTTAACGGTACGTTGAAAATGTGCGCGTCTACGCGAAAAAAAACCGAACGAAAAAAATTTCTTTTAAACTTTTCGGTTTTCAATATAAACAATTTATTTTTCAATGTATAATATTACGCGGTATCGTTAAATTCATACACTGGTAAGTTTTCTATCAAATTTCGTTTTCCAACATAAAAGGGCAATAATATTGCACAGTGCGCTTGTAAAAGGCTTGAAATTAGTTTCGGAACAGTGTTTTTGACGCGAAATGCCGTAAATGTGCAATGTTAAATGTTCGACATATCGACGACGCGATAACAATGATAATTAAAAGTTTAATAAAATTACTAATTCCCTTTAATCCAACGAAAACGGTTTTATATTAAATTGATTCGGTAATTCGTAATTGAAATTGTTTGAGAAATGGTAATTTTTTTTTATCTCCGATGAAATTGATTTGTTCGATTATCAACTTAAATAAAAAAGTAAAGTTCACTACTTTAGTTTCAAATTGAAAACCGAAGAAATGATTAATTATAACTATTCGAAACGAACGAGTTTATGTAAAATAAAGTTGATAGAAAAAAATGTTCAACTCGCGGGGACGTTTTAAAACGAACCTCCGAATTTGAACTTATTCGAAGTAAACAATTTAGAGTGTTTTCGAAGTGAAACTCGTATAATTTCGCCGGCCAACAATTCTATTTACTTAAGCGAACTAATTTTGAACTTTCGCGGTTTCGTTTATTATTGTTATTAAAAACGACTTGGTAAAATTAATTACGACGCAATTTATTTACGTATTTTTACTATTTTCTTTTTTTTTTAAACGCGACATAATTTTTTAATTTTCGTAATAGAGGGCTAGTGGAATGACGGGTACGTGGGCGAGTGGCGATCGGTGTACGATTTACTCGTATAGTCGAATTTTAGGATTCTATAGGCGAATACATATTATTGGCCGTTTGTAATTGCAGTCGGTTAGAATCGCTTTTTATTTAACGGTCGTCCAACTAATTCGTACGGTTCCTTATAGACGCGCGTATTCGATACATATATATATATATGCGTCTACGTACAGAATGCACATATTCTATAGTTTAACGTAAAATAAACTCGGGTATTAATTACTTTCCCGGAGTGTTGTTTTTTACGCGTGCGCGTAATATATTCGCGGCGAAAATTTGAGAACGTATATGCTCGAATACCGCGTTCGTCGCGAGATTAAAACGAAATTCGTAATTTCGGTAACGATTTCGATCTCGAGACGTGTTCTTTTTTTTTAAATTATCGCGCCGCCGCTGGCCACGATAACTTCTATAGTGCCAACTCTTACGATTATACAATTCGTATACATAAGTTGTAACTGTTCCGTTTTGTCGAAAGCGTTTAATTATAGAAACGTACACTCGCGCGCGCGGAGTATTCACGGCAAATGCGAATATAACATAAATATATCCGTCGGATATTTTGAATATCTTGCCGCGGGAAACGTAATTGGGTCATCATTAAAACGTCCGATACGACGAATCCGTCAATCCGCTTAAAATTAATATTTTAATTGTACCGCCCGAAACGAGAGCTCGCGACGCGTTCCCGTGGCGAATCGAATTCGCGCGATCGAATATTCGCCCGGGACCGTTTATCAGACGACGTTTCTACGCGATTCGTTTAGAATCTTTAAATCGCGTTAATTTTCGGGATATCGTATTTTCGAATTTAATTAACTCCTCTTTTCACTTCGATCCCCTTGCCACCTCACTATGAGCAAACAGTTTTCCGATTTGATTAATTATCGACTTTATTCGCATCCAAAACCGACGTAGATACTATAAACGTACGTACGTAAGTTGATGTGATGCCGAATATTTCTTACTGGGGACGAAAAATAATTTCGACTAAATATAAAAACGTTACTGGTTTTCGATAGAAACATTTACGGGCGTATCGAATATGGGTACTATAGATCAGCGACCGGGCGACTTGGATATTTTTAATCGAAAACATATATCGTCGGACGGCTATACGATATTGTTTTTCGAAAATATCGGTTCTGTCCAAGTCCGAAGTTTCGACGAGATTTAAAACGTTTTTTAAGAATTAACGTTACAACGTATTCGAAGGAACTTTTCCAAAATCGGTCTTCGAACATTTCCCGAAAAGTACGCAGTACGCGTAATACTCGCGTTTAGGTACATTATTACTCCTTCGTAGGGAACCGAGTAAAATTATGTTTTGGATAGGCGTAACTTTTTTCATTTATGTATTTCGGTAACGTTTTCGCGTGAGCAAGTTATCGCGAATATATCGCATTTTGACTTTATACATTGTAAACGTACAGTTAAGTAACGATTTTTCGAATTAATTTTTTGTTTTTAAAATCCGAGCGTTTACCGTTTAGTTTTAGCGTCCATATTTGTACGTCGAATACGAAGTCTAGGGATTTTATGACGGCGAAGACATTCCGAGTGGTGAAACGTTTAGTGGCGAACGAGAAGTGTGATCGGAGGCTAATTCGGGAACGTAAGCGGAGGAATTTACGAGTAAAACAGTCCGCGTAGACTAGATCGAAACCGGAGTAATTTAAAAAAAAAATCGAATTCGACGTATAACGACGGTTTCACCAAAGACCGGGGGTCGTACTATTTATAATTTCGCACTGAACCGCACGTATCTCGGAGTGTGGAAACTACTAGTTTGTGTGAGCGGGGGGGGGGAGGTGTATTTCGTTTTTTTTTATTTTCCTCGTCGGTAAAATATTAAATCGTTTTCTCAGGTACGTTCCAAGGTCAATGGATGCGCGGAATGCGTCACGGTTACGGCGTCCGAACCAGCGCCCGGTTCGGCATGGCGTCCCATTCGAAACCGAGCAAATCGGAGTTGAGGAACTCGTTGTCGTCGTTGGGCAGCGACGACGCGCACAACGTGAAAACGGGCGCGGCCGGTGCCGCGGGTAGTGTGTCCGACGAGCCGGTGATCGGCAGCGAAGGCCGCGACAAAAAGCTGGACGACACTCGGGGCGGGTTCGTGTTGAAGGCCAACAGCGACGAGCAGCCAAGCAGGCGAAAAACTCTGGTGTCCAAGTCCACGCACAGTCTGAAAAGAACGTTTATGTCTGTAAGTATAGTACACCTAATTGCGTATCTACGCGTATACCATGTACAAAGTATACGTTTGTCTTTGAGCCCTAAGAGGTTCCGGAATTTTCGTTTTCATCGAAACAAAAAGCTTTTGAAAAATCTGACATCAGTTGTTTCAATAATAAGTATACTTTTTAATTTTTCGAGCTAAAAATTGACGACGGAGTTCACCGTAAAATGTTCGAACGATTCGCCGTCGTCGTATATGCGTTCCAACCGTTCGGAGTTCGAATGTCGTACGAATTGACCAACGTTACTGAAGTAAAACGGAGTTTTTAAAATTTTTATCCCTTAACTCGAATATCATTTAAAAGCTGACAAACGAACACGACATAAACGTTATATTCCGTAATACGTATTCGACGTTAATACATTTTCGAAAAAAAGTATTCGTACGGCCAACAGTAAAATTATATAATTTATATCGAATAGACGTCGAAACGGAAAGTATTTTCGGGACCCCGTTGTATTTGTATAAACCCGAACGATTCGATTTGTCGAATTATGGACGTCAAAAAAAAGGAAAAACGTATAATCGAATATATCCGGGATTTTAAGGTATTTATTTTGATCCATCATCCTCAATGTTTATTACACTGCGAGTTATGATTTGGCCGTGTGCCCGTGTACAGGTCACGGCGACATTTTCGAAAATTTCGGAAAATATCCGACGTGTTTTTGTGCTAAATTCGTTAAATTTACGACGATCGATGGTATTGACGAAAACGATAAAATACTAAAACCCAAATAATTATCACGCGCAAAATGAGAATCGAATAAACGATACTTATTTCTCGGACGAAGTTGGATGTTTTGGATCACACGTTACTATCGGTCGTATAATATCGCGAATTCGGTGAAGCCGGATCGTAACGTTCGCCGTTATTTACCGAGGCATCTATATCGACCGATTTTCGGTGGGAATCAGCCCATATATGAATGTAAATATTATTGTTTTACGGACGTTATAGGCGTGGCCGAGAGCTAAATTTATAATTTTCCTCGAGCGTGAAAAAAATTTGGCACGTCACCGGTAACATAA
This sequence comes from Geopemphigus sp. TES_GeoC_2020, assembly GCA_025469175.1. Lineage (NCBI taxonomy): Eukaryota > Metazoa > Arthropoda > Insecta > Hemiptera > Aphididae > Geopemphigus > Geopemphigus sp. TES_GeoC_2020. The sequence continues at coordinate 7,055 of JAIPRN010001588.1, forward strand.
TGTAGGTATAGGTAATTAACATTTGGACCGTTATAGTCCGAACGGACGGTACGAATACTTTTCAAAGTTATATATATATATATATATTAGGTATGTGTGTCGTAGCCACCGCTTAGTGGGATGGTTTTGTGGTAAGTACCTATACCGTTTGGGTCCAATCGATTTTTCGCCGTCGGTGAAACGTGAAACGCGTGTCCGCTTCAATTTTAACGCGAAATTTCACGCGAATAATATTTAAATCGGCCGACCGTCCGACGCTTGATACGTGGATCTTGGATTTGGAGTGTATGTCGATTAGTTTTCGACAATCTTCGACCAACCGAATAGGCCGTGCACCGCGAACATAACCGCGTTCGACGGAATCGAAAATTCCATTATCTACGAAATATGGGCGACATAAAATACGTAGAAAAGCGCGGAAAATTCGCGTACACCTGTGCGGTGATTGTCCGTTGAACCGACTCCGTTTGCTACGCCGATAGATTATCGAAACATACGGGGCATTCGTATGGGGAATGACGCGTGCCTAACTTCGGCCCCCCCCTGTTGTATATGTGTGGAAAACACGAAAACCTATGTTGGAAACGCCGGACGAGTAACCCGTTCGGTGAAGAATACACGGCGTTCGTTCGAAAATCGTCGACGGTTATGTATATAGAATTTTCGATAATTACGGTCAGTCGCGAACGACACCGTATCGGAGACGGTTTTATTCCGACAACGTTTACGAGCATTTGGGTTAAAAGGCCCGGGCGTGCGTCGGCGCCGCCGTCGTACACAGAATTTTCGTACGTGTTGGAAATTATATTGTTCGCGGTCGCTTCGGCGTCGGATAAATAGTAAATATCGCGACGATGAACGTTGGAAGTTTATTCCGGTATTGGCGTAATTTTAATAGAAACCGTCGTTGCCGAAATTATACGAACGCTTTTTAGTTTAACGACGCCGACGTACGCGCGCTTACGAAAATAAGACAACTAAAGAAATCCGTTCCGACAATATATACGTAACGAAGCGGTTCGTCTAACGTTATTACGGTATGGGATTTCGCGTTGAAATTCCGCGGATCGAGTATTATTATGGATGTAATATGTTTACGGGATCGGAGCATTCTTAACGCTTATTTTACGACCTTGTAGGGAACTTAACAGAGCTCGGCGGCACTCGCGACGTTTCGTTGTCGTTTCAATAAACGTTGGATTTTCGACGAAAACGTCGCTCGTTAGTCGCTGTAATGATGGGCTGGCGCACGGGACGTATTTCGGAAGAAACGGAACTATCCCTTAGACGTAAAAATCGGCGGTATTTTATTAGTTTACGGTCTTGTAAAGTATTCGATCGCGAATATACGTTTTATGGCGAACAAATATATATATATATATATACAGTTTTCGTTAATACGTAACAAATCGTTACGACGATAATAATAATAATAAAACGTCGTAGAAAATAGTAATTTACCCGATTATAATTTATTTTAATTCGACCGTTATGGTTTACAAGTTAATTCCAACGTCCGTCAGTCGTTTTCGTTATTGTTATGACATGGCTTAAGTAAGTTATTTAATATTTACGTTATCGAAACGAAGGTTGAAGGTGAAATTTATGTTAATATCCGCGCGATTTATTTTGCGTAATGGGAAAATTCAATCGAATTTCGACGTTTTTTTTAAATTAATTTTTTATATAATTGAAATCCGAAAAAAAATAAGAAAATTAAAAAGTTCAAAATATCCCGAGGAATCGCGAATCGAGCGTTTTAAATTAATAATTTTTAAATTAAATTCCAACCCCCCCCCCGTTACCGGTATCTTACAGGAACTACGTAGATCTCAATTTGAGATGCGTCCCGAACGAACAACTCTAATCGTATACATTATTCGTCAACCTTTTCGGCGACGTCTAATCCACGGATTCTAAACGCGTCGCGGACCAAAAACGACCGTTGCCTAGCCATAAAACGCATAAATCTCGTTTCGTTCATAAGTGGATCGGAAACGATAAATTCGTCAATTCAATACGTACGCGTTCGGAATGTAATATTTCGTAAAAGGTTTAGGCGTCTGTACGGCGTGTGTGGGGCATCTTACGTTACGGCGGCGTACATTTTCCCGTTATTTACGTAGCGGCGTTCGTCTTCGGTAATTTTCCCGATTGCCGAGCATTGATTTTACTCGAGTGCCGCCGTCACCGTTTTCGGTGTACGTGGCAAGGCGCGGTACTCGCGACGAAAACAATGGAACGAGACCCGTAACAATAGCCCCAGGGTTTTTGGGCGGGAAGGGGCCGTGATTAAGAGAAGTAACGTAACCAGTGCGGGGGGGGGGAGATGGAGGTAGGTACCGCCGTGTAATATATCGTCGAAATACGATCTTTTGTACGACGTTATCGTAATCTGTCCGACGCTCGGCGCGATAATATCGGGCGCACGGAAGGGAGCACTTTGTTTAGCGCGTCTAAATTATGTTCCGTAATTATTATTATTAAAGTTCGCGTTTAATTAGTCGTACCTTTAATTCGGACAAGTTTTTACGGGAAAAGAAAAACGCAAACGAAACGAACTCGTGTTTCCCGTTCTATACGTCGGCGCGTCTTTGCGTCTATTAACGTAACGTAATTGGACGGCGCGCGTGAACGTCGAACGATAAAATACGACGGAACGCGATAACCCACGCGGTTAACGCGCGCTTTTATCCCGCCGCGTGCAAAACGAATGGTGGTCGTCCGGCTTATCCAACCCCGTCGTACGCGTCGAAATAGCGAGCGGGGACACGGTTTTCCACTCGAGTACCACCGACGTGTTTCCGACACGGTGACGGAACGGCGGTTTCATCGAATACGCGTGTAATCGAACGGCGAATCGGTGACGGGATTAAACGAAATCATCGATACGCGCTTGGCCGGTCAATTTTCGCACCTCTCGTCGTGTTCGCTTCTTTTACCGAAATAACAAATTCGAGCCGGAAAAATTATTTTTTTCTCTTCCGAAAACGAGATTTTTGTCAACCGATTTCAAAAATGTATAAAAATCGATCGTAATAACCGGTCGACCTGTCGAGTTATTTTCCAAAAAAGCCGGAATGACGATTGCCAAACGACGTGATCGACGAGAATTTACGGTTTTTTTTATTTTGCTCGCGAACGGATAATGGACGAAAGGAGTGTGCCCGATTATTCGGGTTGCGCACACCATCATATAGATTCGTGGACGGCGAAACAACTGTCGCGTGAAAGTTATTTTCGTTCGGAAAATGTTTTCGCGAAAAAAAACGTTACGCGTGAAATTATTTATTCTCACGTCGGCGACTTAACGTGCGTTTGTTCACAATACGAACGCGGTCGGCTATACGCGTAATATTACGTATTACAGTAGGTACGCGATACTGTTGGCTTCACCTGTACGCACAACGGTCGTTGTTTTTCTACGAAATTTTCGAAACTTACGTTTATAATCGTTAATTTTGACGGGCCACCCGTCGAAACGTTTAGGACTTTCTCACTTCGCCGGCCGACCATTATTCGAACGATTATTACGTACGACGTTCGTTATATTTATAGGCCGGTGCCGTGTAAATACATATTACGTATACGTTTAAATGTTCCGAAAAAACGTATATCGTTCACGCGAAACGTTATTGTCCACGTCGATTAAATTCCTATAATACTAACACAATATACATAATGCAGTAGCTAATCGATTGTCCCCTATAGTTTCATTTCGAGTTATATTAAAAATTCAACGCGCGCGCGAGCACGCACGCACGCACGCCCGCACGAGTACGCACGCACGCACGCGTACACGTATGTTTAACTAAAATATTAATAGTTTATCCGGAAAAAAGTCGCCAAAATTGAGTTACGACTTTGGGAGGAAAAGAAAAGTCGATCGTCTATAACGATATTTCCAACGCGCGATAAACCACCGCGACACGTCGGGTCGGCCTTAACGGGCCCAGTCGATTTCGATTTACGCGGCACTATTCGTAATGCACGAGGCTCGGGCACGTACATAATCCGAATAAGAAACGATAATAGTGACGGAAAAAAATATATTCGTACGAATATCGGTCAAGCGTACTTAAGTCATCTCCCGTCGCCGTGACTCAGCGTAAATGCCTGAAGATTTATTTTGGCATTAGTCACTCCTTCCTGATTAATTCGTGACATAAGAAGGCGGCCGTCGGCGCGTTTCTTGGCTTCTTGCTTTTAACCCGGCGTTCCCATTTTCTAGGCCGTTCGATTTGCCAAATTAATAACCATCAATCAATCGTTATACACTCGTAATATTCCTCGTATTTTTAATAACGACAACGAAAACAACAACAACAACAATAATATTAATAATAATTAATAACCGTAATAATGATTCTAAAAAAACGAAAACGTACGGAAAAGCCGTCGGACTGAGCTAACTATAGGCCGCCGGTACCGATTTTTCGGTTAACGCGTAACCGTGTCCGGTTTTCAATTCGCGAACTAAGGTCGAAACCGGTCGTCCGACGAACGAATAGAAATTCGTGTAAATACCGCTGTACGACGCGAAAATTCCTAATCCCGTAACTTTGTTTCACAATCAGTTTCGCGTAATAATAGAACGGTCGTGTCCGTTTCGGTAAATACGGAACAGTAGACTACGGCGTTAGTTACGTACGGTGCGTTTACCAAACGACAATACGCGCCGACGATTTCGGGCTAATTTGAACGGAGTCGCTCGATTCGTTAATATTTCGCCCCGTTTCGCGTTTGACAATTATCTTTTGGCCAAGATTAACAGATAGCAAACGGAATTTCGCCTTCGTCGCGAATACTAGCGCGGCGCGGTTGTTTCAAAAAATAAAACGTAAAACGAAACCGATCGATTCGTTAGCTTTTAACGTAATCGAAGTTCGGACGCGAATCGCTAATGTTTATAATCGCGACGACGGAAATTACGCGTTTCTAATCGCGATGGAAATATGGTACACGTTTTGCACAAGTCCGCGCGAATTTCAACGGCGAGCGCGCGTTGTCGAACGAGAACGAAGCGGGGGCGCCTGTTTTTTGACAAATGTCCGGGAACGTTCGGTCTCGGTTACTCGAAACGCGTCTCGTCGGCTACGGTTTTCGTTACGTTACGGCGGAACGAGTTTTACGCTCCCCACGAACGCTAACCTAACCGGGACCTTGTTTAATTGACGTACGGACGCCGGGCCGTCCGCCTATTACGGCGGTCGTTCTATCCGAATCGTTTAAATTCGAAAATATTTCGGGGCTAAAATTAGAACGCGACGTTTTACGGACCGTAATAAAACGTGTTTGCGGCTGGCCAATTTAACGTTTCATTATACGCGCGCGCATATACCGATACGGATTGTGGTCGCGGAGTTTATTGATCGGACGAAACGAATACACGCGTGGCGCCCTGTCCAAATTACCTAACGAACAAGTACCAAACGAAAACGGTCGATTTAGTCTTTCGCAGGCCCGTTTCGGGAATACCGTCGGTGACTCCCGTACGGGTCGCGTTATGAACCGCGCGCTAACGTTTCCACGCCGGGATTACGTCGTCCGTAACTATCGCGTCGCAATATAGTTCCCGGTAGCCTATCCGTCGTGTACGATAACGATAATTTCGATAAAAACGGTCGCGCGGACTTATTGGCCGCCGTGACGGCCGTTCTCGTCCAGTACTTCGGTGTCCAGTCGTCGGACAAAAGCCCGTCGGCCGGTGTCCTCGCGTTCGTTCGTTTCCCCGTTACGCGACCCGGTACGTTTTTCATTTTGAAATGCGTAACGCTCCAATAAAGTGCCGCCGACCAATTCGAACGCGGCGTATTAACATTTTTCGTTCGCCGTAATATCGTAAAATTACATCCGCGGCGTAAAACGGCGAACGGGACAATTGTAGTTTCGCGAAATAGATGAAAACGAGGAAAACGCCGGGAAACCGTTACGATTTTATAGTAACTACGAAATAACGCGTTTATCTCGACGACGGCGCGGTATTATATTTTACGGCGAAACCCGGGACGGTGGCCGCGGCCCGATGATATTCATTTCGTGCGCGCCCGGTTCGAGTTCGAAATTGTTTCGGAACGTAATCTAACCGACGAGTCGATCGCGAAACTTTTCACGTGCTTACAACGCCCGAATTATAATCGCCGAGGCCTTTCAACCGCACGGCCGTACAACGTATTTATTCCCGTAAACTAGCCGGCTAAAAACGTCGTGCCTTCTATATTCACCAATATGGAAACAAAATGTGCCTTCGACGAAAACGTCCCTTCGGTATCGGCGTATAATCGAAACGGTTTCTTACGTATTCTTCCCTCATTATTTACTTTTTCGCGAATATCCCGCGCACGGTTTGGACGGGTATCCGAAAAAATAAAAAATCGGAATAAATATCGTTTATGACGAACCGCATTTAGAAAGGCCCTCGTAAATCATTCGCGTAAACGAAGGTTCCCGTTTTTTTTTCCCCGAACGTCTCGGCCATTAGGAATATTCAACGTCGTCCATTTTCACGAAGTTCCATTGTGAACTAATAGCGTTGCCGCTGAAACGAACCTCGTCTAATGGTACAGTCGCGAAAAATAAACGTTTCCAAGTCAGTGACGAACAACGAAATCAACCGCGTGTTAGTAATAATGAAACACCGGTATATTAGACGTTTCCGTACGTAAACGAATAACTTCGTTTAATATAAAATAATACGACGTTGTAAACGAACGGGATTCAACGGCGTATTTGGCTACCAGTAGGGGCACGCGGGGAAGGATATGCACATCGACGACATTTCGTCGTGTTTCACAAGGTCGATTTGGGGATGTGCGAAATAAATCGATAGGCGTCCCCGTCGATTGCGAAATGTATACTCTCGTTTATCGCTAACGTGAAAGAAACGACGGCGTGATGAAAAAATAAAAACCGTCGGCAACGCGCGATTATTTCTCACGGAGAGAGAACTTTTTTTATCGATTTTCGCGAAATAGTTCGTTAAACATAATTTAATTCGACGGTGCGCCGTTTCGAAACAAAGTTTTTATTTCCCGTAAAATTTGAATTCGAACAGGGCCGAGTTGTTTTTGGAAATTCGTTCGCGATACGCTACGATTAGTACGGAACTTCGAAGAAATTCGTGATGCGTCGGTCGAAACGGGATTAGGTAAAAATTTGAAAATGTGCGCTTGACCGATCGAAAAAAAGGGATCGTCGTTAAAAATATATAATACCTTCATATCGCCGCTTTCAATTAAATTACCTCCAAGTCGTATACAAATAACGTTGTAAAACCAATTTAATTAATAGGCCGAAATACGTATTCGAAATTTACCTCGCTCCAGCGTGCTTATTGGTACGTTATGCGTTCACGTTTCGAAATATAACGCCGACATTTGTTCAATAGAATACCGCCGTTTTTATTTCCGGTATTCGTATTTTATTTGTAAACGAGATTACGCGTTATTGTTTACGGACGCCGTTTATTAAAAATATTGCTTTCGACTATCCGACGACGTACGCAAATACGAAAATAAACGGAAATGATTAAATAAACGAACTTTAGAATTTGGATTGGCCGGTAAATACGACGGAACCGCGAAACGTTTAATAAATGTTCGCCATAATAACGGCCCGGAGTCTCGTCGGGCCCGTTATAATCAATTCCGTCTTGCGTATCCGCGAATAGAAAAGGTTTGATCGTTTTAGACCGAAAGGTTTCGGCGATTTAAATTTAAACCGCGCCGGTTATTTTTGTTCAAACGGAAATTTAACTCGGCGCCTAAAGAAAAAAACGTAACAATGGCGGCGGGCCGACCGTAGAACAACGCGATATTCATCGATTGACGCGTAATTATTAATAAGCGATCGCCACGGAAATACGTATCACGATTTTCGATGTAGCTTACCTAACCGAAAAAAACACCTCGTATCGATTGCCCCAGTTTATAAAATATGTATTGCATTATATAGTACGTTAACTTAATTACGGTTCGAAAAACGTTTATTTTTTTCGGAACTTCCACCGCCGAATTGTTTCGACCAATAATGTGTACTTCAATACACACGTAGATGCGTACAATCGGTTCGGACGAGATTTGCATAATTCACGAGTTTTTTCCTCGAATAATGTATAAATAAATATTATTTCCTCGATAAACAACGAAAAATAAAACGTACCCGGGGATCGAAACCGATTTCGAAATCGATATCAACGGGTGTCGGTAAACGGAATCGGTGATTTACGAAACGAAATCATAATCGATAAAATATGGTTGTCCATTGTCGAACAAATATTATCGGACATAAACGATCGTTGATACGCCGAACTGAAATCGAACTATTAATCGCCGATACTGGAAATCGGACGATCGTACGACGAATTGAGAAATAGGCGATCGTCGAATTACTTATAAGGCGTCCGGGTTATATTTAGTGTTTGATAAATCGCGTAATCGTCTTGGTCGTGTCACTAACGTTGAATTTCGACTAGCTCGTTATAATGTATACGTATAAGGCGAAGAAAATATTCGGAAAAGAAATTCCGAGTTTAATAGCGAAAACGATATTTAATACCGTAAATAAATAATTGACGAGATTGCGTATTCGCGCTTGAACGGAATATCGATTGACGAAATCGCAATATGTTCGAACGTCCACAGAGTTCGGTGTATAATTGACTACTCAACGATTATCACCGACGTTAGGTCGGAGGCGATATTGAATCTCGTGGTCTATCGGACGATCCATTCGTTCCTTTCGGGACGATCGTCGACATTTGTTTCGTCCCGGCGACAATACGTACGTTAATATTTTAACTTAGTTCCGACACGCGTCCGTTATCCGGAAAATCAGGTTACGATATTTTTCGAAAATACGAAAATCCGTATTTCGTATTTCGTCGATACTCCCGGGGATTGTAGCGCAGGTATTACGTAACTATCCCACGACAATTACCGTTCGCTTCGGCGCATTCAGTCGACCGTAGGACGCGTATATTTTTATTCCCGCGTTACGGAATTCAACAGGCCGTCGCTTTTAGTCAGGCTACGATATTCGTCGGTAAAATTTGTCGTCCGCTTAAACGTCCCTTCAATATAGTCCCGTTACGATAGTCGCTAGTTGGGCGGGTGGTTGATGACCGCGACGATGAGGCGGTGGTTTACGGCGTCTTAACCACCGCACGAGGTCAACAATTGTTACGGGTGTGCGGACGAGTGTAGTCGTAACGAGGACAGTCTTCCTTCGCGCCAGCGTCCCGCGGCGTTTGTTGTTTAATAATTCCTCGAAGTTTCTTAAGAGTCTGGCGGTATCTTGCAGTGTCTCACCAATTGGTCCAAAATTTGACTAACGGACCCATTTTCTGTTCTGAAAAACCGTTGCCGCGATTACACGAGCCGATCGCCGGTCTTTAATTTTTTTTTCGGCACCGGTCGATTGTCATTTTCATTCGCCGCGGTACGGTCGTGAATTCGAATTCCGTCCGCCGTTTTCCCGAATTTCCGAAAAAATTCGTCACGTAGTCGGCGTCGACACGCTCGAGGAACTCCCGCGCGTATTACAGCGCGCACTCCGCCAGGAACGGATCGAGGACGCTCGTCGTAAACGTTGGCCACGACGAAATGCGGGAATTCGTTGACAGGCCCACGCCGCTGGTTCGTTCCGATCGGCCACGCGTTACACGGCCGAGGTGACAAATTTCGAAAAAAAAATCGCCCGAGCGTGCTGAAACATTAAAACGAAAAAACAAAAACGAAAATGGCCGTCGGTCGATTCGTGACCAACTAATTTTCCGCGTCAGGGACGGCCCAAGGCGCACGTTCGTATTACGGACTTTTCGACGGATATTTCGCGCACGTACGCTAACGAAAACGCAATTCCATAATACAAACCGTTCATATATTACGTGAATTGTGTAACGGAGTGGTATAGACCTCACTTTTTTTCTGACTGTCGGAACCTATTATACTCCTTCGATGGGTCAAGAAACCCTTTTCAGGGTACAACATGTTAGATATATATGTATATCGTCGTATCTACGAACGGCTGGGAATAAAAAAAAAGTTGAAAAATAAGTAAAAGGGCCAGGACTGCAGGCGGACGCCGGTATTCGTATAGCACATCTTAGTTGGGGATTTTAGAGCTGTATTAATATTTCGAATGTAAAATCGTTCGACGAACGTTAACGAACGACGCTAGTTAGGGCGTTGTAATTACCGAACGTGACGTAATACTTGAATTAACGACGTATTCAACGCCTAGAAATATTAATTTTTTTTTGATCGACACGAAATTTCTCCAATTAAGAACTAATACGAATTGTCCGATTCGTGCCCCAAATTTAAAGTCGAACGTTAAAAGAAATTATAACGAACGCTTCTAATCGCGCACGACAGACGTGTTTAAAACTATTTCGGTTGTTGGAGAGTCAAATTTCGAAATCGCGAAAATAATTTCGAACAATCGACACTGTCCGGTTCTAAAAAAAAAAAAAAAACGGAAAATTGCGGAATCCCTTAACGATCACACGATATCGCGTAGTTTTCGCATTAGCGAGCGTTCGTTGTTTAATATCGCGGCTTGTATGTACTACGCACATCGACGGGTATCGTACGGAAAATGTAATCGGAGTGTTCGAAAAAAAAAATCTCACTGGTTTCGACGTAAAACGCGATAGTTTGTTCGTTTGAATTCGATACGCGACAAAAGGTAAAACAATAACCGCGATAATATTTAATAACGGGAACCTTCATTTGCGCTATCCGCGACCCGGCAATAGTAATTGTAATCTCCGGTCGTGACAAACGAAATATGAAGGGTACACCGGCGCAGGAATTATCGTCGTATATTCGTATCGTTTTGAACGAACGACCGTCGATTACGTCCGACCTGCCGGCATTCCGCCGCGTCCCGTCAATATCGCGATTCAGGGTTAGGTCGCCAATGCCGGAGGACGCTTCGGTCCAATAGCCGTTATTAGGGCCCGGGCGAAACATTATTGCCGAAAAATATTCTTTTTTATAGAATTCGCGTTCGAGTTCTTTCCCGTACGCTATTCGTGGGTTGCGCAAAACGCGCGTTACGTACCGTAGCGATACGAACTGTATCTATAAAATTGGCTACGAAATTCCGGCGCATAAAATACAGCCGTTTAACGTTCGCCGCAAATAATCCGTATAGTACGACAAAAATACGTTTATTATTCGTGTAACGACTTCTAAAATTCAATTATGGGTACTAGGTTATCTTAAACGTCGTCGGAATTGAAAAATAGTTTCGAACAATTTCGTTTCGTCTTCCAACGTGCCCGTAAAATAATTCAATTCCGCGATAATTACGTGATCGTCACCGTCGAAGCCGTAACGGATAGCCGCGGAAACACGCACGTTTATAAATAAACGACTAAAACGGGTAGAAACAATAAAATAACCCTGTAAAACTATTCGGAATCCGTCATTTATATTCGACGGTATTTCGTTCGATATTATTACTTTCATTCGTCACGTATCGATTAAAATCGGTGGCGCTCGATTATATATCGCGACCTATTGCGTACGATAGAATTTCCCAGCGGGGTATACGATTTCGTATATTTTTACAAAACGCTATTTATTAATTCGAAGGTTTTCAACGTTTTATCGTTTTTAAAACTCCCCGAAAACGTGACGTTAAACGGCGGGCATACGACCGTTACTGTTAGCCGAAAATTAATTTTTTTGAAAAATCCGATCCGTCGACCTTCGAAACATTCGAAAATCGCCACGTACGTCCTGTTGTACGAGTCGTGGATGTAAGTTTTTCCACACGATCGCGTCGAACGTCACGGTAGCTGGCCGAGTACCGAATTTGCCGAGCGGAATTATAAACGTCGTCGGTTCGCGTAAACGCGCGGCTTACACGGACAGTAATCGCGACACGGTCGTTCTTGGCGGTAGAAATGTAAAAACGCGCGGAATTCACGTTGCTTAACGTTTTGCCGAAGGGGTTCAAAATGCGGAAACAAAGGAGCACCGGCGAGCTGGAGAAAAAGGTGAGCGGCAGTATCCGGAGCACGGCGTCCTGTACGTCGTGGATCAGCACCGGGTCGTCACAGTCCGCGATGGGCGAGTCGTACAACACGGACTCCAACGCCAGTTTTATCGTCGAGGTAAGTCCGGGGCGCGGTCGAAACCATTCGGTTCGTGCACATAATCCCTGGCCGCTGCGCTCGTAACGTGTACCCGTCCACCCCTGTACGTCCTTCTAATTCACAACGGGAAACGATCGGATGGAACGGACGTCTCATTAAAACGGTCGTGTTCACGGTGACGAGGTCGGTTCCGGAGCATGTCCGTACCCGTTCGATTGGCGGCGGGTCGGCCGTAGGACGTTTGGGTTCGGTTCGGCCAACGTTCGCGTTTCACTCGGCTGTGTTTTCCGTTCCGCAGGACGAACACATGGACGTGAACACGACGGAAACGTACGTGGGCGAATGGAAGAACGACAAGCGGTCCGGTTTCGGTATCGCCGAACGGACGGACGGGCTGAAGTACGAGGGCGAGTGGTTCGCCAACAAGAAATACGGTTACGGCGTGACCACGTTCAAGGACGGCACCAGGGAGGAGGGAAAGTACAAGAACAACGTGCTGGTGACGTCGCAGAAGAAGAAACACCTGTTCCTGATTAGGTCGGCCAAGCTCAAGGAACGGATCGAAGCGGCCGTGAGTGCCGCGCACAGAGCGTCGAAAATCGCGTTGCAAAAAGCGGACATCGCCATTTCCCGGTGAGTATATTTATATATATATATGTGTGGGTATAGTTTCGTGAGCGGTCTACAACATTTTATTGGGCAACTCACGTTTACGTGTACTCCGTATCGGTTTCTGTAACGGTGGCGAAATTCGTCTGTTTGTGAAATTGTTTCGTTTTAATTTTTGCGTTTTGCGTAAAACGTATTTGATTTACCGAAACGGTTTAGCCGAATTTCTAAACGATTTATGCCGAAATCGTCAGTGAATACGTCGCGGTCTGGGACGAGTGTTTCTAACTATTTCGATCGACCGTTTTATTTTAACGTATTTCGACTAGCTTACTGATGACGAATACTCGCGATCTAAAACATAAATAAAAACAGATATAACAGCGACGAAACAAAAATGACAAATAAATCGTCGCGTTTTATTTGTTTTCGTTTTTCCGAATAATTTTCGTTAATTTGCGCGAATAAACGGCCACAGTTTCGGGCGTGCCTTCAAGTACTAAACTCATTTCTGGTTATACTCGGTGTTATATTATTATCGGCGTTGTTCGGGATGAATTTCCGTAAACAATTAGTATTCGGATCGAATCTTTTTTATAGGAACATATTTATTCGAATATTTGTTCGCCATTAATAACGTTACATATATTTTAAGGAAATTTGTCGAAACGCAATTCAATACGAATGCTAAACGTCAATAACAATATTTAAAACGAAAATGGGCTTTCGAAATCGAAATTGACACCATTTCGTTTTCCGTAAACCGATATTCGAGGTGGGAAACGAAAACGGAAATAGATCGAAACCGATATCGTAATAGGAAATCGAAAACGAAATATTCGTATTATTAATATTTAAGTTTCGAGTAAAACCGAAGTAATTAGCAACCGACGTTCGGAGTCGTACACAAAACCAAAGTAATTCTAAACATTTTGATTCGATTTCGTGCGTCGATACGCACGGCGAGTGAACACGGAATGTTACAAAATCGTCGTTAATTGGCGAACACAATGTCGGCGTCTCTCACATATTTCTCTACGCAAACATTCGAGACGACGGCAATTTCAAACATTACTATGTATCGTTTTCCCGTTATCATTTTCCACCGTCCGGTAAACGTAGTGTCGCGTCGACGACGCGCTTGGCCGGATTCGTCCACGTCACCCGCCTCCGCAAATACGCCGCCGGACCGCTTCTCGTAGTCGAGAGTTTCGTAATTTATCGGTCGTCTATTTTCATAAATAACATTACGCGATCACGTTCGACGTATGTACCACGGATCCGCGAAGGGACGATTTCCGCGAAAATCTCGTCTACCGCTCGTCCCGGTGGCGAAGTCGGAATAACGACCGACGTCGATTTAGCCAGTTAGACTTTTGTTTTCGGCGGACGAGCCGACAGATAGCGAACGGATAATGTCTCCAATCCGTTATAAGCGTTTTCCTGAAAAATCGCAGTTGTAACGATTCCGCCGTTTATAACCACGCCAATATAGAAACGGATTTTCGGACCGGACGATCATAAGTCCGTTTCGTTTTTTCAACATAATAAACCCCGAACGTCGCCGATCGTTTACGTTATCTCGGATTAAGTAGACACTTATCCGAATCACCGTCGGATACAGCGGACAATATATACGCGCGGGCGGGTGTCGCGTAGACGGGATGACGACGTCCCGAACTAAAAACGAAATCGCGCGGTAAACGATACCATAATTGTCGTCGTACCGGCCCGGAGGAACGTGCCCGGAATTGATCCGTCGCCGACTGGAATCTCGACAAAAACGCCGAAACCGCGAATGTGTAGCTGGGTCTCGCCAGTTCGGTGGCGAATGCCGGGAACGCGAATACGTCGCGGCAAGTGTCACGCTTCGTCCGGGCTATCCTTACTAATTGTTCGCGAACAAATATCGGCGCGAACATTCGGATCGGATTTCGTTGTTTCCACCCTCGATTCGGACCAGCGGCTCGCCATTACCGACGACAAACATATATTCGCGCGGCCCGAAACGGACGGTCGTCCGTCGAACGCCCGCGTACACATTATTCGAATACGATTTACGCGTGTATAGTCTATTGTCGGTGTTATCCCGTGTACACGTGTTGTTTACCTCGAACGGATATGGGGAATACACGAACACGACCGAACGCCGCATACTAATAACGAGTTCTCCCGGGTTTCGTTTCCCGAATATCGAATTACGTATTTTTCGCCAAAGTCGCGTTCGGCGTATTTAGCGATTTCGTGTTTGTCCATTTTCCGAGGATCGCGGAAACGTCGAAATAAATCCCCGACCGTATTCCGCGCTCTACTATGAACGGATTTTCTATTTTCGAACCGATATAATCGTTCGACCGCGTAATTTATTCGAATCTACCGCGAACTCGATCGGCCGCCGGCGTTTTATTCGACAATCAGCGAGTCGATTTTAAATAAACGATTAAAAGTCGATTTTCGAGGATGTTTACGTATCCTTTCGTCACACTTTCCCGCCACTCCCCCCGCGCAGGGAATACTCGCAGACGTCGTTACGTCGAACGTTTTTCTGCGACGGAAAAATTAAATTTACTTCCGCAGCGCGTGTACGCGCTAAAAGGGAACTGCGGATAATTTCTACTACTTATGTCGAACTGAGATCGCGAAACGTTTACCGTCGGGGGAAAAATTGATTCGATTTAAAATTGTTTTAGGTTCGATAAAAAACGGTTTAAGTACGTACGTATATATACACGTTAGGTAGAGCGCGCGCGGAACCAAGGAGAACGATTCGAGACGGTACGCTCGAAGTGATGGAATCACGTCGACGGGAAAAAGAGAACGTTCGGTACGTCAAGAACGAAAGTCGTCTGATAGGAATGCGGCGAGAGGGAACGGATGGGAGCGTGGACAAACTGAAAAGGGACAAATTGACGGAGACTTCGCGGCAAAACGCGAGAGAATAGGGGAAAAAATGGACGTCGCGGCGTGGGGAGGACGGTGAGAGAGAGAGAGAAAACAAACACGTACGAGAACCCGTATAACGCTCGCACTAACGCGAACACGAGGGGGGGGAAAGAACGTACGAAATTTAAAAGAAAACGAGTATAATATACATATACATATTCGCGGGTATATACTTACGTACTGTAATTACGCGCGTCGTCATTTGATTAGTTGGCCGTGACGTCAACGTACGGAAAATCGCTGTCGTCGTCGTCGTCGTCGTCGCGAGCGTTGTACGGGTTTTCGACCGTAATTCCTAAGCCCGCTGGCCGGCCGAAACGAGCGATTATCATAATAACCGAATACGTCGATTCCCGGGAACATTACACGTCGTTTGAGCAGACGACCAGCCGGCGCCCACTCCGCTCACGCCGCTTTTCGCTCGAAACGATAAAAGCGTCGGCGGGGGGGGGGAAACCCGTTACAAACTTAATAACGGACCGCGTGTGTCCGTCCCGTATTTGAAATAAACAACAAGACGCGTATATTTTCTCGGTCCCTTTTCGCCGTATCCCCGGACCGTCGAAATAAACGAGACGTATACGACAATCGGGGACTACCGCGGCGGTTTCCGTCGACGACCGGCCTGGCCGAATAAGCGCGTTCAAGGGTATTCCTTTTGATTTATACGTCCCTTTCGTCATAATTTCTACCGGCCGATATAGCGAAAATTACGAACTATTCGTTTCCCCCCGGGGCCGAACATTTTATTAATGACGTTTCCAATTTTGATTTCTTTCGTCGCCATTATAATAATCCGAACGACTTTCGTTCGAACGCCTCGTAAACGTTTCCCTCGTAACGAACAAACCAGTCGAGAGTCGATAAGTACCGTATTTCGGGAATCCGGTGAAATATTATCCGTAATAGATAACGCGTTTTTAGGGTAACTTTTTCTTTATATATATGTAACCGAACGCCGAGGCTCCATATTTATAGTAGCGAGACCGAATAATTCAAATAATTCGTCGCGTATCAAAAAAAGGCCATCATCATTCGATATACCACCCGCGTGGCAGCGTCATTATCGTTCAAATCGCAAAGACGCGAGTACCGTTAACATTTTCAAACGCTGTCATTACGGAGACAATTTTAATTATAAAACGATCGATTTTAAATCGATCAATTTTTTTACGCAAAAAAAAATTCAATTTCGTTCGGTTCGAAGGTTAATAAAATTTGTTCGCGGTTATCTTCATTTTTTACCGTATCCGTATTTTACCATTTCGTAAATGTCTCCGATAGCGTAAAGTGAATAATCGTTCCGTTTCTATTATACACACCTTTCGAAACTCGAAGGTATTTGTCCGCCTGTCACTGTTCCGTGACGTTATTTCGTTAGCCAACTCGACGTTTTCTCATAAGCTCACCATAATTCTTTCAAAAAAAAAACCACGTCCAACCTACAACGACTAATTTCGAACATCTTCACAAATGAAACACGCGCGATTACGCCGTGCGCTATATATTTGATATATTCGTACCGAACATTAGTTAATCTCGGCGTTCTATCGTATCTACCGTAATATAATATCGTCAGCGACAAAAATAATCGGTTTTTACGTAATACGGCGATCGGGTTGCGCGACTCGTTAGGTGTTCGCGTCCGGACATCGATCGTAACGGACGAAACAAGGAATAAAATCGGTCTTTTTTTAACGTGTTTTAGCTTATTTTAGCGCGGCCACGTTACGTCGATTTTCCGGTTTAACGTCGACGTTTTACGCGACACCGGCGCGATCGCGTAAACGAACGTTATTTTCACAACGATAAAAGCTCGAGCAACGAACACAATTTATATCGGCGAAATACGCGCACCACTTGTACGATATCGACAATATTGCCGATAACGGCGCGAAGGAAACGATCGAGATTCGAAATTTCGTAGGGGCGAAAAACCCGTTACGTTCGTAACACAATCGCGATTTTCGTAATAAATTCATCGCCGGCGTCGCGTCCCGGAGAGCGTCTTCGCCGCGTCCCATTATATTAAACTCTGTTCGTTTTTTTCCCCTCTAGTCGAACGAAATTTCGTCGTTAATAAACAATTATTGTTATTACGCTCGCATAATGAATAATAATACGGTTCCGAGAGCCAGCGGAACGATATTATAATAATATATTGTGTCGCGTCACGTCCCGGAAACAAAATGCAAATGACATCGTCCATTCGGTGCTAATTATAACGGGTAAATGGAATACCGCCCCGTGGCGAGACCGTGCGACGTTCCTACGGTAAAATATCGTAATAACAATTATAATAATATATTCGCGTTTCGCTCGACGCGAACTCCGTCGCGAATAATTATTGTCGAATCGCTCTTCGGGCCACGGGCATCGATTACATGTTAAAACGGCTCATTCTTATCGTTATTAGTAAGTATGTCGTCGTAGCTCAAACGTGTGTGTATATATACATTTATATTATTAACGGGTTATATTTGTTTACTTACGACGGGGTGCGTCGATCGTTTAGTTTAGTTTCCGTAACGAACGAAACGGATAACGTATCGAAACGTCCGTTTGTCTATTATATTTAGCGTATTCGACGAATATCTAGCCGGTGGTACGTCGTTATTCGACGCGTTTTCCCGACTGTATTCCCTTAATCGAAAAACGATCGAATATCGCGAAAACCGAACGTCCCGGGGCATTTCCGACGCGAGCATTTATCGGGAAAATTACGCGCGTAATATAATATTCGTAGTTATCGAAACGAAAATTCTCTACTCGTTTGCGTTCGCGGTATTTCGAAAAATTACCGGGCGTCGTGACGAACGGATTCTCTCGTTATGGAACGACGTTTTTTGAAATTCAACGGGCCGCTTAAATTTATTTATAACGATCGGGCGATTCGATTCAAAGCACTACCCGTTCACTGCCGTCCTTCGTTGGTACGTATTTTATCGTCATTCTGTTTTTTGATTACGGGACCGCCGGACGCGTTTGTCCGAACGCGCCATCGACCCCGTCGTTCTCCGTTTTCTTTTCCGTCACATTTGCCACGCCGTTTAATTTGAAACGTATAAAGCCCGGTTTACGTATTGCGTCCAAACGTACTCCGGATCGACCCGACCGACTTTTAACTCTACCCGAATCGCCCCCGCGGACGCTGCGCGGTGGCGTTTCCTACACCGGGCCCACGTGCGTACGTACGACGGTCGTCTAACGTTTTCCCTCCGTTTACTTTATCCGATCGCCTAAAAAGTTCCGCCAAAGTTTTAATTCCGGAATATCGTCTCGTTCGCCCGTTGTTCGCGCGACCAAACACGGGCCGTACATTTTCTCGAACGTCCGTTTACGCTAGCGAAAATACGTATACGTTCCATTTCGTCCCTCTTATGTAGTTCAATCGCCCAAT
The DNA here is from genome assembly GCA_025469175.1 of Geopemphigus sp. TES_GeoC_2020. Lineage (NCBI taxonomy): Eukaryota > Metazoa > Arthropoda > Insecta > Hemiptera > Aphididae > Geopemphigus > Geopemphigus sp. TES_GeoC_2020. The sequence continues at coordinate 26,116 of JAIPRN010001588.1, forward strand.
ATTCTTCGTACCGTCGCGGAAAACGAAATATAAACCCCGGTACGCTCATAGTCTACGGTCGAAACGTACACGAACGTTGTCTGTGTACTATACGGTATATGAACGATTACAAAATTACATTCGAAACTAAATCGTACGTTTCGTATATGTACGTAATACACCGTAACTTTCAGTCGCGTCTAAACCGAACGTGTAAATATTTCGTTTTAAAATCGAATCCGGCAACGATTTACGGTCCTAACGAACGCGTTAGTCGAATGTATCGTGGAGTAATAGAAACGGACGTTGTTACACTTGCCACATCGTAACGACCGTCAGCGCACGGTTGTGTCAGAATTACCTATACGAAGCGCCGTGTCATCACAACGAACGTTAGTGATAATTATAAACGTATCGTTTTTGTTTCAAACGAATCCGCTCTTGGTCGAATTTTCGTATTTCAGAACGTTTCGTTTTTTCGTATTTCGAACGAATTATTATTTTCACGATTTGTTTTTCGTCTCCGAATAGATACGCGTTTAAACCAAAAGTATTTCGGAAAAATATTCGTTTAAACACGTTCGAAATTTCGATTTTCTTTTAATAAACCGTTCGTTGAACATTCGATATTTGTATGCCGTGTATGTTTGAAAAATGTGTTGTTCCACATATCGGAGTCGCGGTACCCAGAAGAAAGGTTAATCGAGAAAATATCGGTAAGCAAACGTGTTCGTATAGTTCCGTGATCGCCGAACACTATTAACGATATTTCGAAGTATTTAAACGATCTAAATAATTAAGATATTATCATCGATATATTTCGTTTCCGCAGAATAGCGCGGTCGAAATGAACGCCGTTCCGTAGTTGCTATTGTGGTATCGTGTATATAATGTAAATTACCGTTTAAACGTTTAATCGTTTGTATCGTATCGCGTAATTTTTGTTTTTAAAAAAACGTATTCGATAAATATCGTCGAACCTAACGTTCGCGAGTCCGTTATTAATGATTTTGATCGGCGAATACGTTGCGTGAAACGGTCGTAAATTAAGCCGGTAGAAATGTCCAATTTCGAAATTATTTATAAAGCCGTACGTTTAGAAAGATATATTCTACGATTTCAATTTGTTTTCGCGTTAGGTTCGGAAGGTGGTCGTACGCAAATATTGCGTTTGTGATAACGATAAACGAATAGCTACTACGCCCATAATATTTATCAAATTAAACGTCCTATATGTATGTTAAGTACGTAGTAGTTTTTCCATAAAAACGGCGTTTTCTTCGATAAATATTACCTTATTCGGATATAATTATTATCGTCTCGATGGGATTACTCGTTTATAAAAAACAAAATCCGTCGTTCTCGCGAACAACATTTGACGATAGATACACGCTCGTATTAATTACGAACTTGTATCGCGGTTTATTCGTCAAACAGCGCAATAAGAGACGATTGATCGTTTGTGTACGCTATATGAAATGTAAGTCCGGAACAGAAGTCGAAGGGGATAGATGAAAATCGGGCGCGCGATGATTATTCGTCGTGATTGACATATTTACGCGTTCCGTAAATACTACGCGGAACGTTAATTACGATTAACGAAGTGACGTTACGGTTTTTACGTAAATATCGAATTATTTTTCGATACCGTCGAAAGCTAAACGAATCGATTACAATAATAATATCGTCGAATGGTGAATATTGCGGTTAAAGGGACTTACCGGAACACACGTCGAAAGTAGTGTAGGCCGCCCGATTAAGCGATTGTCGTGTCCGAAACAGATCGTGTACACGCTGCGGAGTGCGTTTGATTTGTTCAACGTAGAGTATATATATATATAACGATATTTCAACGCTCGTTTAATTTTTAAAAACGAAAAGTGAATCGATCGCGTTTTCAAACTAGCCAATGGGAAATCTCTCAGGACGCGTCTTTGATGGCGACGACTTATAAATAATAAAACGCTCGATTCCGTCGGACGATTAGAATGCGGCGTAACGACGTGGGAATACGCTCATTAGCCGACGCAAATAGTCTCGTTAAAAGGCGAGACTGTCGTTTCGAACGAATCGCGAAATTTCGCGTCCCACGTGCCGACCGGCCCGCGCAGTTATTGCGTCGAGTTTTCTTTTCGGATTCGTCGTCAGTGTTACGTCGGATCGAATTTTCCAAATATCACCGTCTCGAAATCGCCAATAGTTTGAACGTGGACAATTGGCGGTACGCACGCGCTTCAAAAGTAGAATCTCCCGCAGATTCAAAGTTCAAATTTTCGAATAGGAACGTAGACGACGTCTAAGCGAATACGGTTCGTACGCGCCGGACGGAAAATATTCGCTCGCCCTAAATTCAAACTGTACCGTAACGGATTACGATATGTATATATACATATATTATTTTCGTGAGTGAAATTCCGACGTTTCGCCCGAGCCGGCGAATTGCAGCCATTGGCGCGGCGTTGACGTAAAATAAACGTCCCGTTTTTAATTATGGCCGCGGGGCGTCGAACGCTTTCGGCGAAATTTCGACGACAAAGAATGATCGGCGCGTATTTAAACTCGCGACGGCCGCGTGCACGCGACCCGCCGCGATTCGCGATCATTTATTTTCGCTAACGTATTGTTTCCGTTTAGACGGCGCGATTATTTCGCTCGATCGGAATTCCGCGTTTCGGCGGAACCGATTACCTAGGTAATGGAAATAATATGTTTTCCGACAAACAATCGGAACGGTTTCGTGAGATTTTTGTCCAACGTAACGCTCCTATTTCTCTCACTATATATATATATAACAAACGAGTGACTAGATTTAATCAGAAAAGAATAACACGTAATTTGGCTCGAGTACGTGCCGACGGGTGAGGATTGACGAGAGATCGTTTATTACTAAAATGGACTAAAACGATGATTTCGGGTGTTTTTATCGATGTTCGAAATCGATTCGTCAAAATGGACGTCGCGCTCGCAAATACGCGCGTACCGCCCAGCCCGTTTAGCCGAACGTGTTCTTTTCGGACTTTCCGGGCCCCACCACCCGCGCACGACGCGTTACGGCGGAACCGGTAGAGGCGTCGAACCGTGGCGCCGTCACGCGAACAATTCCCCTAGACCGAAAACGAATCCTTCTCGAATTGTTCGACCGATTGTTCATCGTTCACCAGTATTCCGTTTCGACGACGCCGATTCTGTTTTGGCGTCCGGCGAACTCGCGCTTACTCCGACGGTATTATGTACGTCCACACCGTACGATAAATAAGTAAGCGCGCGCGGATAAATCGTTCGACGTACGAAAACAATGCCGGGCACGTCACCGTCACCGGTCGGTTGTTCGAATTAATAATGTACGCGATTCGTTCACGTCTCGTCGGACGCACCGCGGACGCGACGTACTTCGCCGCGAGTACCGTCCATCTCGACGGTCCTCCGCGGCGGTTGCGTGTTCGGTGTTTGCGGGAACCGCCGTTGTTCGCGTTTGGGGAATTGCCGAAAACGCGCGACGACCATGCACCCGCCACGTTCGAATATTACACGAACTCCGAATCCGGAGACTCCAGCTTAACGTTTATCCGGCGTATACGGCCAATAGCGGCGTTCTTGATACCGTATCGAGGTAGCGCGTAGCGATTAAACCGTTACGACGTTCTCATCGCGTTTTCCGCGTAATCGTTTAACATCGACCGCGGTAAACTCCCACGAACCAGCGGGGTCCCGATTATTAACCGTTTTCGTTTTACTAGTAAAAAGTACGCTTCTCGCGTAACGCCAACGAATCGCGCGTACGTGCCGTCCGGAGCGTTACACCGGCCACGGAAATCAAATACGTTCGTAATATTTATTCGTCGCGAACGGAGGCCGTCCGTACATTTTCAATTACGTAACGGACGATTGTAAACATACGAGTTCGCGTAACCGACGGCGGTACGAGCTTGGCGAAACGTGAATAATCGTACGCGATCGATCCTACCGCCACTCCACCCGCTCGCGCACGCGGCGCCGCGGCCGATCGTTGTTATTATCGTCTAGGAGGAGGCCTGATCGGTTTGCTCGTCCGGCGCGACTGTACGATCGATTACGTCCCTTCGTCACCGTCACCAATCCAACGGAACATCCATTCGCGTTTAACCGGACGTTTCGCGACGGTCACGGAAATGTTCGCGAACAATCGGCGCGTACGCTAACGTTAGTAACGCTTGATTTTGTTCCCGCAGGATGGCCACCGCTAGGGGCAAGGCGGAATTGTCCGACATCGCGGCAGACCACGCTCGAGAAGACTACGACATCGCGAAACTCACCGCCAAGCAGTTCGCGCCGGATTTCATTCAGCCAGGTGTGTTTCGGACGTTTTCGTACGGTTGCACCAGCGGCGGTAATTGATAACGTTGTATTCGTCCAACCGTGTTCCTGTGTACCACGCAGGCACAGTGTCCGACGGATTCGCAATGTCGGCTCGCACGTTCGCGTGAAAGAAACCCGTTAGGATCGCGCGCGTTTGACGGCGATTTGCGTTCGTTGTTCGTTGAAAATTTCGTAAAAGTTTCCGGTTTCGACGCTATTTTTTATCGCGTATTGGATTAACGCCGAAGCGGTTTACGAACCGAAGAGGGTGGTGGGGGGAGTTATATTATAGTTTTTAGTATCCGTTACGTACGACGTATAAAATCCGTTAGCTAACTATAGATCGCGTTACGGGCCGTTCCGAACTGTTTCGTCGGTTCACTCTCGTTCTGACGAACGTATTCTCGAATTTCGTCGAAGACGTCTCCGAATCCTGCGATTTATTTAACGCGAGAAATCGAAACTCCACATAAAGGTACCGAGTGCTACTAAACTTTTAACATTTCTAATCCGTTCCATTATAAACTATCCACCGGTTTTATGGAACCCTTCCAAAATCTCCGCTACCCTTCTCGTGGAACGTGTTTGGAGTAAATTCCCCTCGGCTATGTTTACGCCCGAAACTCGCTCTTTGTTTCCACCACCCGATTGCGTTCATATCTATTCACTCTCGATACTTCGTCGCGGGCAACACGCCAGTTCCTTTTTAATATCTAAAATAATTAAACGAATTATCCCTCTATCGTGGTTCTAATTAAATTCCGCGTTCCGTTACTTCGTTCGTTCGTTTCATTATTTTCTTTTCAATTCCATTTCGCTATTCTAATTGTAACTTTAACTTCCCTGTCTTATAGCCCTATATAACGTATGCCGACGATAATCCCTTTTTGAAAACTTAGAGGAAAGCATTTCAAACCATTTTCTACCTTGATACATTTTAAACGTAATAAATCTTTTATCGATAATCAAACAATTTTTTTTGTATATTGTCCCGTTTCGAATATTAAGAATTTAACGACGCCGACGTTTTTACAAAGAATTTCAATTTTTTTCATTAGAATTATATAATATAATCTAAATCGTTATCACGACGGTTTAAACAATTTGAACGACATTGAAGTGGATTGTACACCGTCTATGTTGAAGTAGAATAGTTAAAAGCCGCTCACCGGTATTTTCTTGAGTACGAGTTCGGTGTACGACCAAGGAATGTTCATTACCGCGCTGGCTTATCGAATAACGACGTTATTAAACGAAATCGACAATGTTTTACGTAAAATTTCGTTCAAGTATAGGTACGCATTTCGCCAAAAGTCGTGTTAACAATTGCGTTTCGAAACATTTATCAGCACGAAAACGGAAAACGTTTAAAATTTACGTAAAAAATTAACCGGACTTTTTTCCTTTAGTTACCGGCGCACCCTTATAAGGGTATTCAGCACGGTTTCCATCGCGTTATCCAAAAATAATAATAATAAACGTTATACGGTGCAAATATTTTGTGTCAGTTCCGCGTAATTTATTCTGCGAACTTAAATACGTAAATTACACGAAACGAGAAAAGATTATTGATTTTGATCAACGGTAACGATAATAATAATACACGTCCAATAATCGTATAATCGGTACGGAAGTTCCTTAAAAGATAATTTACGCGATTCGTCTGAGGAATTCGCCATCGTGGCAGAAGTTTAACGAAAATCGTCCTTTTATCATAACGGGCGTTGAATAAACTAACGGCGCGCAAAGGTTGTTCAGGTCGAATTAAAGGAAATCGTTTACTTCGAGGAGATTCGTTTGATCATAACCGTGTTTACTTAACGGGTTCGCGTTTTTTTTTTTTAATGATCCTTACGCGGTTTCGATTATTTTCTTTTTTTTCGCGATAACTTTTACTCGAACGGTAAATTACGCTTTTTTTTGCGCTGTTATCTCCCGAATTTCGAAGCCAATACCCTACGAATCGTTTCATAAACCAATTCGCAAAGCCGTTCACGAAGAACGAGCGGTATTCAGCGTTGCTGCACGACGATTTTAGAGGTTCTTTCGCGGGGAGTATGAACCAAGACGGGTTGGGCACGAGCGTGTTTCGTAGATAGAAACTATTCGGAATTTAATAAACGAAGTCGCGAACGAGTTATATATATACGCGGCGATAGAGCGACGTGCTTGACGATAATCCGAATAACGCGATTAGCGGCGACGATAATAATTCGAATACGATTTTAGGTTTGGAGAAGACCAGGCTTCGGGAGATTCTAAAACAGAGGATGTCGATCGATCAGAAGGCGGCCATGTTGCCGCCGATGACGTCGATGCCGGCGTCACCGCTCGATACCACAGAAGTGTCTTCGTCGTCCACGACCAACTTGATGTATAACAGCGGCGGCGGCGGCGGCAGTGGGCAACAGTCGTTCGATTCCAAAGACGCGGCGGCCGAAACGACGCCGCAATTTAGACCACGTTCGCATTACGCGCAACCGTATTACCAGTCGACCGGTAGCGGCAACAGTAACCAGCAAACGCATCAGCCGCACGCGACGGCGGCCGGTGGAGGGCACGCGCAAAATTCCATTAGCCAGGCGTACGGGCGAAACAGTCTGACGCCGGAGACGAGACAAAATTCCGTGGTCGAGAACCACCACGGGCCGTACCATCATCATTATCAGCAGCAGCAGCAGCAACAGCAGCACGGGTACAATCAAAACAGCGCGCAATCGTTGACACCGCCGCCGCCGCCGCCACCGAGCCGGATGCACAACAGTAACAACGTGGTCAACGACCAGTACCCGGGTAGCCCGCAAAATAACGCTTCGTATTACGGCGGCGGTGGCGGAGCAGGGCCGAGACGGTCGTTCGGCCAAAACGGTGGGTCCGTACCGGCGGCGGCATCGTCGAACCGCCAGAGTCTGATGGACAAGTCGTCCACGTCCTCGCACGCCGCTTATTATCGTAACGACGACGCCGGCGGTGGCGCGACCGGTTCGCAATATCGGGACAGCAGGGTGGCGAATCGTCACAATCAGTACGACGGCACCGTCGACGACGAGGCCGATCCGTCGGTGTTGAGACGCAACGCGAAATACGTCAACAGGGACTCGCTCTACTCGTTTCAGCAGGTAGTCGTCTGATCGGTCGGGACCGCGCCGTTTTTCGGCCCGTTATTTTCTATTATTCGATTACGTTCCGCCTTTGGGTCCGTCCCAAAGTTTTGTACGTTTTCCGACCGTTTCGTGTTACGGTCAATATATATATATGTGTGTGTGTGTAACATTGACGTCGAGGAGCGTAGAACCACTCGATAGTCATCACGAGTACGTTTTACTGCCGTTCGCCCGTTTTCCAAACACGTTGTTCGAAAATCGCTTTTCCCGTTTTCGTTTCAATCGCGAAAATCTTCTCACCATACAGTTACGAAGGCGTTTTTTCGGAAAAACGTCTCGGTATTTCGTTTTAGCGTTTTTCGAAACGGGGGTTTGTTTAAAAAAAAAAAAAACAAAACATACGTTACCGGCGAAATCATTAAACCGTTCGAATGTTCTCGGGTATAATGTCGGTTTTTCTACGACGACGGAACGCGCCGATCGGAAGAAATAAACTGTTTCCGTTAAAAACTCACCCGGAGTTATTTTTGAATTCGTAATTACGCGCGAAAAGACGTTTCGAAAAATTCGTATCGCGAAAATCGAAGAAAAACGCTCGTTTTCGTTCCCGGGTGACGAAGTAGGATTTATCGTCGTTACGTCCGGGCCGTAAAACGACGTTATTTTATAATATATATATATTCGACGATCGTTCGTGAAACGGCAATAGATTAATCGCTCGACGGGGATAGTGACGAGTCCGAACGATAACGACGGTAAAACCGGCGAAATTCCGCTCGTTTCGTCAACCAATACGACGTTTTCATTCAGAAATTTCATTTCGTCCAGAATTTCAGTCGTTTATTGTTTAACCTCGGCGAGTGTATGTCACGATTTATGTCGACGTTCCTCCACGACACTATCGTTATTAGTCGGAACGAGCGCGCACTTGATTTTCGGCGCTTATAGCGTAAAAACCGAATCGTTAAGCCGGTTGTCTCGAACGAATCGAAAATTATGAAAACCAGTTCGTGGACGGACGTACGGTTGGCGACTATATAATTTTCGCGTTTAAACCGTTTCCTGTTCGACTCGACACGATAACGGCGTCATTCTAACGTTTTACCCGATGGGTCGTCGTCGTCGCCGTCGTCCCGTTGTATTCGGATTTTGGTTGCGTTCCGTTTTAAAGTCATTCAATAATGTCTGAACACGTTTACCGACGTTGAATTAATTTTGAGCGTGCCTCGCAGCGATCGTGCTTTGTTTGCTTCCAAACAAAAGGAAAAGTCAAATACAGTTTCAAGTGGGCGAAATAAAGGGAATACCTACAGGACTACAATAATTCAACCCTACTTGTACCTACTACACTTAAAAACAACTTAACCTTGTCATTTACAATCGAATTTAAAATTAATATTATCGTGCGGCCCGTGGTCAACCGAATGGACGGAGGAGTTTGGCGGCAACGGTCTACCTATTTCAAACGATGTATCGCACTCGTTCAGCCGACTACTGTGAAGTCAATACGAGGGGTTCTTATTGTTTTTTTCCCATCCGCGTCCGTGAACGGACCACGTTTACGCGAATTCTTCGCCGAAGTTCAAAAATTTACGGCGCCATTTCTACAGTGGGGGAAAAAGCGCTGAAAACTCCTATTCGGGATTTGAGCGTAAACGGGTAAACGTATTTCATCTCAAAAATCAAACGCGTGTTTTCGGTTTTTTCGAAAAAAATTGTACGAATCGAATACATTTTTTGTTCATAATGTATAAATGAAACGAGTACCGTGACTATTTTAGACTATACGAATTCATTTTACAAACCTATTTCTTATCGAACTCGTCATTTTAATCAGTAGCTTCGTTTTATCACCATGTACACGATAATTCGTTTTCGCGGACACTAACGAAAAATCGAAAGCTTTTTAAATACGTACTCGTTTTAGCGCGAATATAATACCGCGCGATCTCGTATTTAAATCGCTCGGATTGTACCGCTAGAGTGCGTCGGGCATACTGAAATTCGACGTAATTCGTTATTCGTTTGCGTAAACGGTTAGCACGGTGACCCCACGGTAATCGTTATTCGACGCGTAATTTTCCGGTTAACCAAAGTCGTGATAAAATTAGATCGTAAAATACGGTGTTTGGAAATATTTACAGGAAAAACCGCGAATCGGAATCGGTCGGACCAGTAAAGTGGACAAACACAGTGATCGTTTCGCGACTCTTCTGTACACCGCGCCCGCGATGTAATTCACTCGGAAATTCCGTAGACACTTTCGAGTTCGAAATTCGAAAATACGTTTCGTCACGTTGTCGAGAAACAACGGGCTCGATATTCCGATACGTACGGTACCGCAATAATATCGTACACGTCCGTAAGCCCTCCAGAATTGTTAGGGTTTTTACGAAGAAAAACACGATCGCGTTTTTATCTCGGTCGCAATTCCTGTTTGTTAAAAACAACGTCACGCTATTTACGTTTAAATATTTCGCGATACGCAACGGTGCCCATTGTCGCGCCTTATCGTTGACCGTTGACGCGCGCGGATTCCGATTCAATCGATCGACGGTAAACGCTATTTACTCTATTACGAACCGTACCGCGGAGTACGTTTAATTTAGAAAACACGGACCTCCCGTGATCCACCGCGTGTTTTTATTTGCCGCGCATAGTATGTACCCGCGGTACGGCGTAATCGTTGTCTCGTCGCGGTTCCGACCGCCGATTTTCAATTTTATTCGTGTTCGGTATACCGTACGATTTTCGACATCCGCGCGTTTGCGGTTTGATTTACGTTCCGATATTGGTGTTACGATACGACTTTGGCGTTCAGCGAGTTAACGGAAATCGCGCGTAGCTCCGCCGTCCTTTGTACGAACTCGTATTATATGTCTCCCGGCGAAAGTTTCCGCGTGTTCCGCGCCGACCGAACGGTTAATTGCGTGTCGCCGTTTATGCCCAAGCGCGAACGTCGGATACCGCGAGTAAACGAACGCGCTGGGCTCCGCGATAATATTACGCCGTCTATACGGAACGAATAACGCGTTCCCGGGGTTCGGTTCTTTTTTCCTACCTAATTACCGCGGCAATTCGCGGTCCGCGGATTCGTATCGGTCGGATAATATTTAGCCGCGGTGGGCCGGCCAAATGTTTTCATCTAACGTATTGCGCCGCGTGGTTCGATTGTCGTTGACGAAGCGCCGCCTCGTATTATACTTAAAACCTTTCGGTCGCGTTTATTATACGTTCATACTTCGAACGGAAAATACGCGGATAATTTTTTTTCGAAATATTAAAACTCGAAACATTATCCGACGCGAAATACCTATTTAGCTCTCCGCCCGTTCCTTTTATACTTATTCGGCCGTCGATAATATTTAAACGCGATTTTCCCGGGAACGTTTAATTAAACCGAAACAATTCCCGGCACAACGCGAGACTCCGTCGAAGCGCATCTTTTTCGAACGCCCGTTTTCCAAACATTTATCCGTTCCGAAACTATTTTTACGCGAATACCCATCCGGAAACCAAGCCTTGTTTCGGCCTTGTAAATATTATTGAATTATAGTTACGGCTTTCACGCGCGTTATACTACGAGGGCTCGTATAATTTTAACGACGGTATTGTATGCGTCCGTATTGGGGATATATTACTGTACGAAATATCCGCCGGCTATACGCAACGTATAATAAATGTTCAGCGGGTCGCGTTTTGAATTATCCGCGAAAAAATTACGTTAATAACGTTATAATTTAGCGATCGGTTTTGGAAAAATAATAAGAACGCTTATAGAGACGACGCATACGAAACGAGCTATTTTTCAGGAAACCTGTCGTTTAAATTCGTCTACGCAAATATTTGTTTTCTAGCGCTAACTACGTTGTTTCTCCTGAAATTCTACAACATTCGATACGATATATATTTATAAACGTATTATTCGTCGACCTTTTTATATGGACGCGGTTTTTTATTCGAAATTACTGGAACGAGGTCCTAATATAAACGTTTCGAGTTGGAAAACTAAATTTAAAACGAAACAGTTCGTTCTACGTATGATAATGGTCTATTATAATATACGCGATAGTTAAATTTTATATTCGTAGCGGGAATAAATGTGAATTTCGAACAACGGTTATTGCGTGTAATCCGAATGGAAACTTAATTAGGAGAACGTACATAGTAGAAACAATTGTTTTTGAAAGAGTCAAGACGGTTTCGATTTACAAAAAAAAAAATGACCGATACGAAAATTTCGGTTACCCGTGCGAAGCGGACAATTAACGGAAACGCGCGTAAATGTTGGTCACCGTTCGTTTGGACAAACGTGACCCGCTCATTCCGGTCCACTCCGGCCATTGTTTATGGCAGTGTGTCGTGTATGTGTGTGTGTGTGACCGGTCCGGGTACGTTGTACGGTCGAACGGTTGGCCGGTGTTCGAAAACCCGGCTGACGGTTTAATTTTCGAAACGATTTTTGGCGATTCGCGTGCCCCACAGGCGATGAGCGACCATTTCGACCATTACAAGCGGCCGCCGAGCAGGGACAACAGCGTGGACCGGTACACCCGAGCGGCGAGCAGATTGAGCTCAGGGTCGAGGCAGTCGTCGGTGGAGAAACAGCAGCAGCGGAGAGCGGACGACGCACCGTCGTCGGACAAATCGTTCGGCGGCGGAGCGGCGGCGGCAGCGGCGGCGGCGAAACAACAGAATTTCGCAGCCACCGGTGGTACAACCGCGGCGCACCGTCAACCGCCGCCGTTCGAGGAGATCATACTTAGACAACGGAATCTCGGGCAAGAGATCGTGCCGTCGCCCGTCGGGCAGCCGAAGCGCACCGAGTCGCTGTACGTGAACCCGAACGCCGCGCGCAAGGAGACCATACCGAAAGTAAGTCCGTCCGGTTGGCCAGGCAGTGGCGTCGGCGTCGGCGGCGGTGGCGGTGGCGGTTGCGTGGGTGGCGGTAGAGCTAGAAAGCCCAGACTTTTGCCGCCGCCTCCTGGACCGCCGCCGCCGCCGATACCGCCACGACGGCTATGACTACACCTCCATTCCGTATGCTTTGCGTGGACTTTTTCGCTTGCGATTAGTATTACCGTTTTTGGTTTTTGCGCATTTTGCCGTACCCTAGTAAAACCCTTCCGCTAGTTGTGTATGTGTGTGTGCGCGCGTGTACGGCCGCGCGTTCCCGTCGAGAATTTCGACCGAGTCCCAAACGGGTGTCGGCGGACGGGCACGTTGTCCAACGATACGCTAGTTGTCCGCGGACGCCGACAACGATTCGGTTCGTTTCGAAATTTATCGATTCTTTTGTCGTCTCAAGGCCGTCGAACTCCTTTTTCGCACGCCGAACGCGCGTCATCACGTCAACCGGTCACTTCGAACGTAACGAATACGATTAGAATCCGACGTACATTACACGTCGTCGTTCGGATATTTGACGGAAACGAAACGATCCAAAAACCGAAAAAAGGCGACGGCGGCGATATAATAGCAATGTCGTCGCCGCTGTTATCATTATTTGTTATTCGGCGGCCGCGCGTTCGGACTTTCCGAACGGGTTCGTCAGTTGTACGAAAATCGTGTACAGTAATCGCGAGTCGGCGGAACAACTGTTTTCCGGATTTCCCCGCGGACTAACGTTATTACTTAGAGTCGGACCGTTTTTCCATTAATAATCATCAGGCGCGGACGTGTTACACACACGCGATTTTTATTCCGACGCTCAATTGCGTTTTTTTCCCTTTCCTTGCAACAACATTAATCGTCGTTTAGGCAAACCCAATTACCGTGTAATATTACGATAATATATTACGGTGACGTGCTTGGCCCTCTCCGGTAGGGCGAAGACATTTTATCGCGTACCGTGGGTTTAACTTCGTGCGAAACGATCCGCTAGCGTTTACCACGAAGAAAGACGCACGGTCCCTAGAAATTTATACTCGTGCTGGTTACGCCGTATTAAATTGTTTACGAGACGGAATTGCCGAAATTTGATTTCCGTCGTGTACGTTTTGTACGACCCTATTACGGAATATAATACTCGAAAATGGTGTCAGTTTCCAGTACCACCGCGTGCGCATTTACGACTTGTATCGTTAATGAAAATTGGTGAACAATTCGATATACCAAACGACTGAGCCGTAACAATTCGGTAATTTTTCCACAAAGATTTTTAAAATATTTACGATATTTCGAGGCTATCGGTTTCGTTTGAAATTACGTTTCCGAAGAAATGAGAACGAGAAAACGTTTATCGCGAAAAAAAAATTATAAAAAAAATGAAACGGAACGCCCGAAAAAACGTTGTTTGTTACACGATTGGGTAATTTTATCCGAGAGTTATTCAAAATATACGTTCTTCGTGGCGTACGAGCCTGTAATAGCGCAGAATAAAACACCAAGTCCGTACGGAATGTTAGCCGGGTGTTATTGGATACGTAGAACGGCCGTTTTCTGGCCATTTTCTCGGCGATTCCGGGGCGAGAACGTTTAATTTGAAATTCGCGTAAATAACGATTAACGAACGTCGACGCGAGTACGGCGCGCCTATAGGGGAGAGTCGAACGAAATTTGAAAAAAACCGTTAGATACGTTCGAGGGACGCGTCCGGCGACTTTCCGAGCAAAATATTTAGTACTAATCCGACGCGCCCGACTCGTTCAAACGCGAGATTACGCACGTCCGGATCAGGTGGCCACGGCGAGCGTATCGTTAAGAAGAGTCTCCGGTTTCGATTAAACGCGCTACGCGGTAGGCGCCCGGGCGGTATCGCTATTATTTTGGGTTCGGCTAACCGTTAGTTTTAACGTTACGATCCCTGTACGTGTGTCCCCCGTAGCCCTCCGTAGCTCGTCCATATATATATATATTTGCACAGTTCGCGAATAATGAAACGGCCGGGATATTTTTCGTTCACGTTTCGCGGACGATTTCGGCGTGGAAAGCGAAAATCGATACGGCCATTGTTACAACAAACACCGACCGGCGCGGCGTCGTTACGGTAATATTATCGGAACACGAACCATTGGCGAAGTAACGTCACGTCAGCGGCGGCGGCGGTCGTTCTCGGGTCGTACAATTTCGGCGGATAACGACGGTTTGTCGCGTTATGTTTGCCGCGGAACCCGACGAATATACTATCGTATCGGGTACGGTCAGTTTACGACGAGTTTACCGCTCGTTAATTGTTGATCCGTCGTCGGTTACGAGAAGATATTCTACCGATCGGTTCGGTGCCTCCTATTATTACGGCGAGCGCGGGCACGTTGGGCACCGAGAATAAAACGGCCGAAAAAAACCGTACGGCGCCTAGAAAATTTTAACATTTTCCACGTCCAAAATACGGATTGTTAAAAAAAAATTAGTACACGAGTGTACAGTACGTAGGCGTTGTATCGGCGGCCGTATTTTCTCGATAATTTTATAAATAAAAACGTTACGTTACGTTTCCTTACTCGTTGACCACTTTCGCGTTCGAGATATGTAATCGGCATTTGTAATCGGCACGCGCCTGGATTTTCCTGTATCGACCAGTTCCGGGCCAAAAGCGGTTTAAGGAAAAACTTTTTTCGTTTCGAAAACGTATCGCGCTCTCAAAGCCGATTAATTCTTTCGATCGTTATTCGTATTACCTCGGTTCACTACTTTCGCGAAATCGTTTTATTCGTCCGATACGCTTTTATACCAAAGTTTCGTCTTGTCTTCGGTAATTATAATATTCACGACGAACGCTAATCCCTATTAAAAATAGCTTCAGTTTTGTTTTACGTATTCCCACTACGAGCGTTTATAAATAGCCGCGAATAAACGACGCTTTATTTCGGCGGAACGTTACTTGATAATTAAACGATAATCGAAATAAATTAGTCGAGACATTTAGAACGGAGAGATGTTCGTCCCGATGTTTTTTTTATCGATTTTCACGGAGTGGACGACAGTGTCCCAAGTGAAGTATTTTGAAACGTCGAAAACGAGTATTTATTTATATATATATATATATATAGACAGATAATTGAGGTTTCGTACGATAAAGCGAAACCGATGTAGTAAGCGTTCGTGGTTAAACAAAGTTTACAGTAAACGTAGGCGTTAGTCAAAGGTCAATGTCGAATAGTCCGTGTCCGTTTTCATTATTAATGGACGAGCTTGGATATACACACCTCTGCGCGTGGCGATCGCAAATTATATTTTGGAGCGTGCCGAACCGTTGGAACCTAAGTTAGGTCGATGCAGGATGGTGTCGCGAAAGGTTTATCGAAACGGACGAAACATATCTATTGTATTGCCACAACACCGATTATACGTGTTTCGTTTAGAAGTCATTCGAAATTGATTCATTAAATTCGAAAAGTTCGCTTTCAAAAACGTTCCGCGCCCAGTGAGCCTTTGCAAAGTCAATATTATTTCACTTATAATTTGTATATTCGAAACATTCGTTTTTCCGACGAAAGCGAACGAAACTCGATAAAAATAAAGTTTACATCGTTATTTATTATTTAAGCCGACAATCGGATATATCGAACTATAAATAACTATCAAAGTATACATTAAATAAGGCTCGAATACATTTTTTTCGAAATACGTTTCCCGAACAATTTCTATCACGACACACGGAACCATCGCATACTCCGACAATAATATATGTATATACGAATAATTCTATCGCGGCTCGGTGTCGCGTCCACGTGTCGGCGCTCGATTGTACGATAATGTCGCGAGGCGTCACATAATTTAGTACAAAAAAACGGAGGGCGCGTTTCGAAATACGAAATTTCCGGCGTCCTACGAAATCCCTTTTCGATTCGCAAAAGCGAGAAAATTCGAATAACATTACACCCACCCCGTTCGGTTGTATACATTTTCGTCGTTACGTTCCACCACATTTTTACGAATGGTGTTGCGTTACAATTGCGCTAGTCGCGGGCCCGGCATGCCGTACGATATTTTTTATTAATAACGTTTATTCGCTATTCGCGACGTCAGTAACGATCGCGGGGGAGGCGAGTGAATTTTCGTTTCAACGTTTCCCGTCGGTGGCCGGATATTTACAATTTCCGATCTCTCGTTACGTTTTACGAACGTCCTAATTTCCAAATAATAATCTTTCGCGTAATTTGATCTAAAACTCGAATATATCGTATTTTTTTAAACAATTCTATAATATAAATATATACGTATTTATATATCGATGTATATACGTAAACACGTATAATTTAATTTAAAGTGATATATATATATATATACGCCAATTG
>JAIPRN010001589.1:0-25871 GCA_025469175.1 Geopemphigus sp. TES_GeoC_2020
ACAACCCCCGCCGCCCCCCCCCCCCGAACGGTTTCCAATAATAATAACTCGCGGAGAAGTTTTCACTTTCGGCCGTAATAATCGTAGTTATAACGAGGACGCGCCCGCCGAGTTGTGTCTAGACTTGGTGTACGTGACGGGGAACAACGGTTATACGCGGCCGTTTCGACGGTTCTATTTTCGTCCGAAAACGAAAAACAAACAAACCCGTGATAAAAACGAGACGTCGCTGTACACGGCTTTTTGTTTCGTGCGGCTATATGGGCGGGCGGTGCGTACGAGACGTCGTCGTCGACCGTGTTTCCCGGAACGTTATTTCTTTTTATAGAACCGCCCGACGTTAAAATCCCCCTTAACGAGCGTTACCGAAAACGTGTCGCGACCGGCCGAAATAATATTAACGGACGGTCGTCGCGTCACGTAGTCGCCGTCTAGACAGGGAAATTGTATCGCACGAAACGAACGTTCGGAGGGACGGGGATGGGTGGGAGAACGGGTCGTCTGGCGTGCAAGGAGAACGAAATACGGGCCGCCCGGCACGGACGCTTTTACCGTTGCGCGCGCGCGCGCATTTGGAAACGAAAAAAGGAACGTCGACGGGACGAACGCGAAAAAACAACGATCGTCCGTCAATCGCTGCGCGCGTCGGGAACGCGTTTTTTACGAAAATGCCGGAAACGCGAACGGACGACCGTTGTTCCCGTGTTTGGACGGTCGTCACGTTCCGGTACGATTTCGCGTTTTAACGATTTCGGATAACCGACGCGGCTACCGGGGGGACATGGCACGACTTCTACTTTTGCGAAAGAGGTCGCTGAGCCCGAGAGACAAACCACGGTTCCGTCACGCAAACGCGGTAATAGGAAGGACCAAGGCAGTTCCCCGGGAGGAAGTTTAGGCGTTTTTTTTTTTTTTTTATTTCGATCGAAGGACGGTGTAAGAACTGTTACGTTCTGCGCGTTCTTGTACAACGATTATATTCTTGGCGTTATTTTTCATAATTCCGCTGCAAGTTTTTCTCGACACCGTTCGTTTAGGACGTCATTAACGTGTTAAATGTTACGTAAGGGACGTCGTTGTGCGTGGCAGTCCCGTGAAGGAATATGGTCGTTGTTTATATTGCGGAACAATAAACGACGGCGGACCCACACCGTCCGTAGTATCGTTTTGCGACGAGCGCGTCGGCGATTTTTTGAAAAAGCAAAAAAACGAGGACGATGGAGGAACGGCAGCGACCGACGGACGGCGCGCGGAGAATAAACGGCGCCGAGGTTTTATTAAACTCGTCGCGCGGCCTTGCGCGTGTTTTCGGTACGCGCGAACGTAACGGCGTGAATATAAAAACACCGCGGGAATCGGACGAACAGTTTTCAATTCGTCGTTATCTCGGCGGGCCCGCCGCTAATTTGCGTCGACCTAGTTACGATTACTTATCGTCGTTGTTGGTAAACATTTTTTTTTTTTGTTTGTTTGTTTGTTTCGTAGAGTCGTTACGAACGCGTTTCGCGTTGCGCCGTTCCGTTCGAACGAACGGGTTTTTCTCGTCGTTTTTTTCGGGTTTTATTGAACGCGCGCGCGATTCATTACGATTTTATAACGCGCGCCGGTTTCGTACGTACTTGGCATACGTACCCGGTACCCGTCGGCCCGTCCCACCGTTGCCACCGCGTGACCAATACGTCGACGGAAAGGTATTTTAGAATTCGCGTTTTCCGTCGTCGTATAATACGGCTCGTCTCGGCGAACGTTTTGTTTGGTCTTCACACGGTACGGCGAAAAACGCGCGGTGCCGAAAAAACCAACTGACACACTTAAATCGCGTACGACCGGTGTCGTGTGTGTGTGTGTATACACACGTGTGTATAACGTCGCGGTCGGTATTCCGAAAAAATAATAGGCGCGTGTTTTACGGCCGCCGACGGCGTACGACGACGGGGCGCGCTACGAAACGATCGTAAACCGTACGATACGGCTGGCTCGCGGGGGTCTTCCCGGTTGTAATTTCGGCGTTGTTCCGGCGCGAGTATATTACGAAATCGGCGAACGTCCGAAAAGAGGTTTTTACACCGTAACGGTCTCGGGGCTGAACGTCGGCTAGGTTTTATTTTTACGACAATCACGTACGATTCCGCCCGGACGGTTTTCGGTACGCTCGCGTCGCCACTTTCCGTCCGGCAAATCGTGACGCCGAATATCTACCGACGACCCGCCCGAACGTACATCATCGACGCGGACGAGACCGATTCCGTGGCTGCCGTAATATACGACGCGTGCGGAAATGAAAACGACCAACGGCCGCCAGTCGTTCACTCGAACGGTCACGTTCCCCCGCCTGCCCCACCGGGGCAGGGCAAAAACGAACGAAAATCGGCGCACGTACGACGGGCGCGGTCCGGCGGCGCGCGCGAAATAAATGCTCGAAACAAAACGTCGGCGGCCCGCGTCGTTTAATAGTCGCGGAACGCGACGGAAACTGGTTTTTTGTCATTCGTGGCGCGGACGGTTAACTGTAAAACGCGTACGTTATATTACGCGTATAACGGGACCGTTGTATATCGGTTGAAAAAAAAAAACGTTCGCGCCGTCGGTACGTTTATTATGACGGATTCGTCGTTCGGTATTCGGCGTGTCCATCGTGCGTGGGTTTGGGGGGGGGTGTGATTGTTACCGAAAAATCGAGCACTCGGAATCGGTAAGCGAGCGCGTTTTTTCGAAAAAAGCCGACGCGTTTGCCGACCGAAGGTTTTTGTACAACGCGTACTACGATTCGTATTTTTCGATTTTTCGCCGTCCGCGGCGACGTTCCGCGATAACCGTCGTAACCCGTCCGCCGGCGCGCGCCTTTTATCGAAACGGTCGGGAAAAAGCGTAACGAGTTCGCGGCCGGCCCTCCGCCGACTTACGGGCTTTATTAGGCCGACACGCGTCCAATCGGCTACTACGGTCCTATTCGGCCACCCTGGCTTCTTTACGGATATGGGATGGGGAGGGGGGCCCTTGACCGTATTGTTAGGTTCGTTGCCTAATCACCACCGCTGGCGCGTGACAGTGCCGCGCGATTCGATCGCGTGACCGAGTTTCGTCGTGTTTACACGCGCGCGCGCGCGCCACGTCGCCGAAAAACAAACAACGCCGTTCGGCAACCAAACGCAAATCGTTTAAAGCGGACCGGGGCCGCCTATGTGTATAAATACGGTCTTTGTGTACGTTCGTACGTACACGCGTCGTGTTCGGGCGCGGGACACGTGTACTTTGTAGGCCGCCAACGTTCGCGACCGAAATACGCGAAACGCGTTTCGTCCGGAAAACGCGAGACCGCCCGTTCTCGTCCAACGTTCTCTACGGAGTCTATAAATAATTTATACGTCGACAGATTTCTATCGTCGGGCGTGTATATTATATATGTAAATATAACGCGCGCGCGCGGCGGTACTATTGACAGTACGCTACATTCCACGGTGCGGCAACAAAGCCGGCGGTCCCCGGTGCCCTCCTAACCTAACCTAACCCGTGACGTTACCCGTAATAGTTGGCCGACGTCCGGGCACACCACCGTTATCACGCTGTTCGTCCGGTGGCGAATTTCCCGAACGACGAAAAGAATTTACGCGGGACCAACCGTTCACTGGTCGAGCCCGTTCGTTGTCCGAGTTTTCGGCGGGCCACGGGATGGCGTGTTCGATATAATTAATCGACGTAATTTTATTCACGTTCGGCCGGCGCGTCCCGAAAAAACGCGTCTGGGACGACGACGAACACTCGTCCGTACGTACGGAGACCGTCGGCAGCGTTCGTTGATAAGCCGTCGGTTGGACGGCGTTTCCTTTTTAACGTTTCGCGAAATGCCCGACTCCGGTATAACTTTCTCCTTTCGTACACCACCTCCTCCACAATTACACGCCCACACGTCGGCGCGTGACGTGTACAACGCGTGGGGGTCACCCGCTTGATTACGGGAGACGGTCCGGACCATTGCGCGCGCGTGGAAAAAACCGATTAGCTCCGTCCGTGCCCTTAGATTTTATCGCGGACGGATTTGGGGTGTGTACCAACGAAAACGTTTCGTTCGAACGATTATCGGACATCCGGTTGGTTATACGAGTTATAGCTCGTACGCTCTCCAATAATCGGTTCGCAGGTAAACGGAATCGATCGTCCTCCTCCCGTCGAACACGTAAATCGAAATAAGTAAAAAAAAAACAAAAAACGCCCGCGAACCGCCCGAACTCGTCGAATATTATTATTACCACCCACGGATGGCCGCCGCCGTATTCGTTCCCACGGTCAACGGCGTCCGCCCGGGGTCCTTTACGGACAATTTTCGCCGCCGAAATAATCCGCTCTGGACGTTTTTGGGAAAAACGAAACGTTCGGCCGACAATTCCACACGGCCGTATCCGCGAGGTCACCACCCTAACCTAACCGCGAGTACTTTCGCGCTACCGTTTCACTCTATCCGTCCCTGTCCCAGGAACCGTCCGTTACGAGAATTATGCCCGCGGACGTCGGCGATCGGTTTTCGAACGGACATTTTCTCGGCGTTAATCGTGTTCGCCGACGTTACGACGACGATTTCGTTACTTATCGTCGGAACAACCCGAAAAACAGCTACCGACTGTTGCACGTATTCCCCCTCCAGGAACTCACCTTGTAGCAGTGAGGGGGGCTTGAGCGGAGATCCCTTTGCGAGATCTCTTGACCAAGAGTGGCCTAACGTGGCCATAGATCAGAGGGTAAAAACGTACATGGGCCGAAGACAAAACGTTTATATACACGAGGCAAATAAAATAAAAAGTACAAGGACCAAGGTAGAAAAGCCTAGATTTGGGCTAAGGTACCCGTAAGAGGATTTATTATGGATAATTAATGGCTAAAAGATCGGAATCGGAATTATGGATGAAAATAGAGAGATACTTTGAGGCAACGGACTGTGTATGGACATTTGTAATTTTTGGTATTTTGGGATTTATTCCGGTTTATGGTTTGAAAGAGGCCCACCGATAGCCGGCGTGGCGACCAGGAATACCGGGAGGCTAGTAATATTAGGGACCCGGGTTGACCCACCGATGTCAACCATTTATAAACCAAGTCGGTGCCACGGGATCCCTACGGAGTGTCGCACTGTCGATTCGATTTGGTTCGTCAACTTGGTCCGATCCGTACCCCGATTTCGGCTGAGGTGCCTACTTCGGCCGCAACGTGGTGGTTGTGGAACAGGCGCGCAAGATAGCGGAGCAATTAAACCACTAGGCTAGGGTACCAAACGACGTCAGTCGTCCCGCTTCCATAATTGGGTACGGATCACTATTAGTATTTTCGGTGCTGGTGATCCGTACTGCGATCTATCACTTCGGTCGTGTGCCACGGCGCACCTCGAGTAGTGCCAAGCGCTAATAGAAAGTGCGTCGGGGTAAAGGGGCTTGCCCCTCAAAGCCTTGGCAAACACGTGTTGCGCGTATTGTTCGTAACGAGCGAACGATTATTTTAGATAGCGTAAAACATACACACACACACTACGACGACGACGAGGAAACCTATAGTAGAACGTTTTCGATTATAAAATATTTCTAGGTTTCTTTTCGCGTTTATCGCGTCCAACTTCGATGTGTAACCTTGAAACGCCGGCGATTAACGGAAAAATGCGAATAAAAAATTGTAATCGGCCGGTTCGAACGTAGTAAATACGTGTGGTATAATTCGTAGAATCCCGATTCCGATGTTCGTTATGTCGTCGATATTACCGGACCGTAACGTTACAACCAAACGCGTTCGACGGGTCAACGGGTGGTTACCGACGTAACGGGAAACGTGGACGCGCCGAAACGCGACGGCGAAAGTGTCACCGGGCGGCTCCGTATGCCGTCGACTCTTCGGTGCGCATAGTGCTCGGGGGATTTTCGGGTGGACGAAATCGCGGGGGTGACTCCTCCGTGCGACTGGTCCCGAGGGGACGACCGGTCGGCCGATTTAAAATGTTCGCACGGGCACGCCGGCGGAGGTGTTACGCGACCGTTTCGTATCGATCGTCGATTTTTCGGTACGTTTCGGGGGGTGTTTTCCGTCCGTTCGGATTTCGGACCGGAGGCGCGTATTTATAAAATAACGACGTCGGACGGTAAAAAAAAAAAAACCGTTTTTCCCCGAACAATTAATTATTAAACGGTTTACGACCGAACGCGCGTTACGTAATACATATATAAATTTTATAACGCGCGGCCGTATCGGTTTGTTTATAGGAAAAAAAACACGCGCACACGCGCGCGCGTCATATCGGGCCGTAATAGTCCGACGGTCGACGCTTTTTTTCCCCGACCAGATTTATTTGTTTATACGAACTCTTCGTATTATTATTATTGTAGCCAAGATTGTTGTGTCGTCGTCATCGTTGTAGTATATAGTAGTAATAGTATATATATGTATGTATACAATAGTAGTAGTAGTAGTAGTAGTAGTAGTAGTAGTAGTGGTGGTGGTATAGTGACGGAACGGAGGTACGCGCAGGACGAATGTGTTTGTGAAAAAAATATAAAAAAAAGACGAGGGAGGTGGTGAACGTCGGCGAGTAGGAGAGAATGATACGGCCGCCAGGAGGTTAATGCCACACGCCGGACTAGGACGTTCACCTCTCCGATGGCTTCGGAAAACACACACACACACGCGCGCGCGCGCGTTTAATAATAATAATAATAATAATAATAATATATTATATAGTTGGAAGTAAACACGCGCGCGCGCAACGCTCTCGTCGTGTACACTCGCACTCGCACGCGCGCGTACATCTCTCTCGTAGGACGCGACGTTTACATGTGTGTGATGGTGCACACACACACGAGCGCTCGTAGACGTTTTATATTTTACGCGAGACGGTCGTACTTACTTACGACCGAACGTGGTGGTGTTGCGATTTATAATGGGGAACGTTCGCGTGCGCGAACGAAATATATTAGCCGTGTTCGCCGCGCGCGGATATTATGTACGGGCCGCGCCGCAGGTTCAACGGTCAGTGATGACCTCTCGCTGGCCCGGAAGATTTTTCCGAAATGGAATACGACAAAAACGGGCACACACCTCCCCGAGCCCTTTACGGGCGTAGTACGTCGGGTTGTTGCGTACGGTCGACTCGTTTTCGCGTACCGTGTAAAACGGGATTTACACGCACGGCGGACCGCGGAACGTTCTGCGGCCGGCCGGCGCATCGGCTAAAACGACGTGAATCGCCGCCCGTCGTCCGTCCCCCGATATCCGCAAACCGTCCGAACGAACCGCACGATCGAATTAGCGTCGTGGAAAACGTTTCGCCGACAATTGTTCGGCGCGGACTCCCCAACGTGTCGGCGGTACGCGGACAATTGTGGCGCGACGGCAATAATTAGTCCACTTTTCGTCCGTTTTGTCTTGCGACCACCGCGCGGGCGGCGACGGCCGACAGCGCCATAAACAATAACGGGACAGCGCGTCGTCTAGACTCCATTGTCTGAGCCGAATTAGATAAATAGGTCGCGATCGGCGGCGATATTGCGCGTGCACGCGATAATGACGTATTGTTGTATTTATTTCGCCCGTGGCGCGTTTTTCCACGCCGGCGTTTATCTCACGCCGCCGCCCGATATTCTCGGCGTATAACCTCGCGCCGGCACTTGCCGACGCGATGCCCGTCCGTACCCGTACGCGGTTGGGTTGGTGGAATTACGTCGTCGGGCCGTACGACCGTCGCCGCCGGGTCGTCTAAATGGGGAACGGAAATACGGCGGCGACTATTGTCCGTATGTATCGGCGTACGTAAAAACACGGGCACGCACGCCCGGCCCATTATTCGTAAGACGCGAGAAGAATGGAAGCTGCCGTTGCCGAAAACACGTCCCCGGGCAACCCTTTGTTTACGGGCCGTTTCGGGAGGGTTCGTGCGTGCGTGTACACTTTCAATATTTTCGTTTCTCGACGGACGGACGGGTGGCGCGCGGCGGTATGTGTTCCCCACATGTGGTGGTTGGTTACTTGCGCGCGCGCGGTACGGCCAACAGTCTCGAACCCTCCGACCGCAGATGGGAAATCCGTCTTGACCTTGCCACTGCCGAGGGGTTCGGGAGAGTGCCGGGACGACGACTTAACCGAAACTCGGTCGGCCCGGTGCGGGCGGGTTGATTAACGACCCGAAATATATCGCCGGGACCACATGCGCGCCCGTGAACGATATATTTATATAGTCGCGTGTTTCGAAACGCCAACAACGACGACCGCCTCTTGTTTCGTCCGTAGTTGGCCTACGGCGGTTATTTTCGGCGTTTTTCGCGCGCGCCCGTGTCTACGAACCGAAACGGGCCAGACAGCGTACGGTTACGCTCGCGGAACGGACGAAAAACCCGCGCGCGTAAATCATATAAGCGCCGACCACGTACGACGTTCGGAAATTTTGGACGGCGTGAAACGACCGCGGTACGTTTATTCGTCTCCACCGCGAATACCCATTCGCCCCTCGCTGGACGTTCCTTGCCTCCCCCCGGGACGATTACGCGTTTGTACGTGTCGTGTACTCCGTGTTACGTGAATATATTACGACGCCCGATTTCGAATACCGCCACCTGTCGTCGTTATTATTATTGTTCCCCCTCCTCCACCCCATGCACACAACCGCACCCTTCACGAAATCGTACGAAGACGGGTGTCCGTATAGAAATCCGAGTACGTTCTCCTCCGGCCAGGGGGATCGCCTTCGGTCGGTCACCGACATAACCCCACCCGTCAATACGATTCGTCGTCGAATTATTTATTCGTCGGACGACGACGACGACGACGATCCTCCCTTATCCGTCGTCTACTTCGGGACCTGTTCTTCTACATTGTTACTTTTTCTATACGCCGCTCTTCGGCGGAGCTCTACATTACGCTCCCCCCTCCCCCCCGGTACACGCTCGATCGACGCGCCCGTATAAATGGCCGTTCCCGACTGTGTCCACACGGCCCGTACACCGAAATACCTTCTAACCATCACAATTCGTTTACCCGGACCGTCGTCGAATTGCGATCGTGCGTCCAAAACGTTACGCCCGAGAACGGGACTGGCGGTTACCGGCGAGTATTTTTCAGTCCAAACGCCGTGTTGACGAGAGAGAGCTGGTTACTACGTTTTCCTTCCGAACTCGGTCGTAACAAACGTCCGATTACCGTTGGAGAAAAAAACAAACGACGTAGTTGAACGACGATTTTCGTTCGCGTCGCGATGGGTGTAAAGCCTGTATCATTATTTTGGGACGGGCCCGTCGTGACGATAAGTTGTACGGAATTTACGAGGGAGTTCAGACTATTAGGCTATTAGCTGAGGCGAATTCCCTTGTCTAGGGGTGGTTCTATCTCAGATATGCCCGGTTGTAACGGGCTATGGAATTTTCGAAGAAGAGAGTTCCGGAGTTTTTACGTATTTGCTATGGTTAGGACGTTTTTGAGATTTTCGTTCGAACGCGCGTTATTCATCATCGCGTACCGTGTCGGGACGACAGCCGGTGTTTAATTCGCCCCGTGCTCGGGCCAACGCCGTACGCGCAGATATAAACCGGTAAATCCGTCCAACGGTTTTTGAGAACAAATAACGTTCCGCCGTCGTATTTTTCGGTCATACGAAACGTTCTTAGGCGTTTACGTGTCACGCAACGGACGATACTTTCACGGGAGATTAACCCGACGCGCTAACGATATTTTAATTGTCGCGCCGCGATCGTTAGTCGGAGTTTAACTATAACGAATATATATATACATAGTATAGGAACACTTTGGTCGGTTTATTCATCGTTTGGACGACGGGAACGCTGGCGCGCGCGATACGCGTTCGCGCCGGGTACGACAAAAACGAATCGTCGCGTTCACGCGTTAAAAAAAAAAAAATACCGCCGACGACGCGACCTATCGCGGAGCTATATCGCCCGGCCGTTACGTTTCGTTTTTATAATACGCTCGTTTATTAATCGAGCGAATTCCCTAATTTCATTTGCATAAAACGCGCGCGCGGGTCGGCCGAACGGACGGAGTAGTATAATATGTAGGTCGCGTACGATAGCGGGTCGGTTACGGAAGATGGTAGACGACGACGATAAAAAAAAAAAAAAAACGTACCGCGTTCGATCGATCAGTTCGGTCGTGTGTGTGTGTGTTATTAAAAGGAAAGTTTGTACCGGCAAAACACGCCGCGGTCATCTAAAACTATTCGCGATTCCGCGTCGCGCGTTTAGGAAACCACACTCGTACTTGCGCGAATTTTTTTTTTTTTGGGGGGGGGGAGAGCGTGCAAGGTGTAATCGACGTCCGTTCGAAAACGTCGCGCGACGGTAACAAATCGGAGATATGGGGGGGTTCCCCATTCGAAAACACTCGTCCCCCCCCTGCGTTCAATTCCGTTCGTATTCGCCCGCCGTTCGAATATCGTTTTTGTGGTTTCAGTTGCGCGCGTGTCACGTGTATATATATATACACACACACACACATATCCGCCCGTTCACGCCGTGAAACGGAAAATAACGTTTTTTCACGTTCGCGGTAACGGAAATACGACCGATCGAATAAGCCGACGATCCGTTCGTTGTACGAACGAAAACCGTGGACGGGCGCGCGTAATACGCGTTTTTGTTAATCCGCGGGCGAAGACGGTCGTCGACCGGTCAACGAAAATCGGATTTATTACGTACGGTGTAGGGCAGCCAAGGGGGGGAATCGAGATGGCGCGCGCGGATGGTGCGAAATTTGCGCCGTTTCGGTACTCGGGTGCCCCCTACCCACCCACCGAATAGTGAAAATAGGACAAACCGACGATCAATTATCGTACGATAATTGGTAAAACCGCGTTCGGGTCCGACGTTTACGTCTGTTGGACGCTAACTACGCGCGGATACGTTTCACACACACACACACACGTCCTTTCGTTCGTATCCTCGCGCGCGTGTTTAATACGGAGAATTATTATATATATATCAAAGCGAGTTTCCTGCGTATTCACGCGCAAGGTTATAATAATAATAATATATAATATACGCGCGTACGTACCGGCCGGCCTACACAATAGTATTGATTAATGGTTGGGTGCTTTGGAAAAAAAAAAAACGAAGGCGGCTACTGTTTACTTATATACATATATATATAATACATACGTGTTTAAAGCGCGGTAGCCAGAATTTTATACGCTCTCGTATACGCACTTATATGGTATAATGTATTTTCTTGGACCGGCCATGTATACGGCGGTGGTAGTAAGTAATCTCGTCGAGTAGTAGTAGTAGTAGTAGTAGTAAGTAGTGAGCGGTACAGTATCGGTGAATGGTACAGGGTTGGACCAAAGTCGTGGTACACGCGCGGTATATACGAACGAGATCCCGCTACGCGCTTGGCTGATCCGTGGTAGACCCCTTTCGACCAGGAGGAGTGTGTGGCGAAGAACCGACGGCGGACAGTGACGGCGGTCGTTTCGAAATTTCAATACGCGCGGACCGCGACCGGCGCTTTAACGATTGCGCTCGACGCAAAATATACGGCGATCACCGTCGTTTTCGCCGTCTCGTCGAAATCCGCTACGCGCGTCGTACCCGACGGAAACCAATTCAAACCACCACCACCACCCTCACCGCGACGCGAATCCCTTACGTTTGACTTTTGCGTGACCCTGTATGTACGCCGCGCGCGAGTATAATACGAAAAGAAAAAAAACGTACTTTTTTTTTAAGCCGAATAGTCGAAAAACCGGTTTTGATTTATACACACACACACACACACACACACGCTTATGTACGTAATAATATTATCCGGCACGGCTCGGCTAGAGGGTAAGTATACAGTACGCGTACGCGTATATACGTGCGCGTGTGCGTATACGACCGCGACGTACGTAAGCGCGAGTAAAAAACGAAAAAAAAAAAAAACCAGGACTCCTCTTCTCGAGTGGGGACCTCGTGTCGTCCTGTACGGACGTGCACGCAACAGGTTTCTCGCTCGCAGCGTCCGGATAACGTGTGCGTGTGTATGGTAAATCCTTGACATGGTCACTGAACCCCCTGTGACCAGGTAATATCTCCGGTAGGTCGTGTAGGTAGTGTCAGAGTGCGCGTGTGTGTGTGTGTGTGTGTTGTGTGTGCGCGCACGCGCGTATGTGTGTGTGTGTGTGTGTGTGTGTGTAGTAGAAAATGATTGTTGGGGAATGACAACCAAACTGGTTTTTCATCGTCCGACGGCGGCCATCTCGTCGTGACGCCGTTCGAAAATAATAATATTAAAAAATAATAATAATAAAGGAAATAATCGTACGGCCCGGACGATGATGGTGCTGGTGGTGGGGAACTATATATAGAAAAATAGTTTTATTCAAATCCATAAAAACGAACGGGCGCGTGTGCGTATACACACACACACACACACGAACGCGGGCACGTATGAGCACGCGGGTGTGATTACAAATCAAAGCGTGGTAAACGGAATTTCTATTATTAGACGCGTTTTATATTTTACGTATATTACGGACGTGGGCCCGTTTACGAAACGCGGCCTACACCGACGAGTTATTATTATTAACACGAAGAACGCGTTCGTTCGTGACAATGACCTCCTCGGCCGGTGGTGCGTGTTGTCAACGCGTTTACACGATGTTTTGAACGCGCGTTTGTTTTTATTATGATTTCGTCGCGCGCGCGCGCGCGCGCAGATGGTATAATCCGCGTGTGGGTAAAAAAGCTAAATAAAAAACGAACCACTCTCCGTTTAAAGACCGCGGACGGCGGCGGTTGGGGGGGCGCTCGGTTGGATCCATAAACCCGTTCCGTTAGAGAGACGCGCGTAGTACGTCGTTACGGACGAGATAAATAATAATCGTCGACCGGGTTTCGGGCGCGATAGGATTTCAACGTAAAGGCCATCCGTCGTTGGCTCGCCGCCGGACCGTTTCGAAAAACGCGCCTTTCGGGGAGGGCCGTGTTATCGTCGCTCCCGAAGTAAATGGATTCTCGTAATTGCCGAATCGGTCGGCGGGACGTGCCCCGGACAGGGGAGTGGCGGCTACTAAACGCGCGTACACGGGCCGTTTATAAAACACCGGGCGGGCACCACGACGCGTAACTCGTGGGTCGCGACGTCGTCGCCGTTATCGGGTAAACGGCGTCCACCGGTCGGGCGTCGGCGCGGCGACGATCCGAGTGAACCGCACCCCGTCGTCCGAATTCCTCGACAAATCGTTTTCCGGCCAAACGTAGTGAGCCCCCGGCGCGCACGTTTTCCACGACGGCGACGACGCGCCCGTCCATCTTTCGGTAGATACCGATCGACGACGCCGCCGCCGGTTTTCTTCTACCGTCCATTTCGCGTCGCCCGCGACGTTTTACGACCGGACACGTCGTTCTCGTGTAAAACAAGGAGCGGTCCCCCGTACGCCGCCCCTCCCCGTATACGCACGCCTCGACGAAAAACGAACGCCCAATTTTCCCGGTGAACCGACAAATGTGGCGAACTGCAAAACGGCCGTTCCTAAACCGCGCAGGGTCACCCGTTTCACGATTCGGCAAATTCGTTTACTCCACGAACACGGCGGCGTTCGGTCCGAGATTTCCAATATACCCGACCGCCGTCCGTACCGTAGGGGCGACAAACAAGTCCGGACGGTACGTTTCGAATTTATAATTTCTTCGGCGACGTGTGTAAGCGTTTATTGTTTTCGTTTTTTCTTTTCTGTCGAACGTACGAAACGGGCGTTTATTCGAACTCGCCGTCCACTTTCCAAAAACCTTCCCGTTTTTTTCCACTCCTAATTAGTACCAGCCGCGCGTTTACGGCGAGCTCCCCTCCCCCCCCGGCACAATAACGTTTCAAATTAGAAGAATAACACTCGCGACGTCCGCGTACCGTTTCCACCAGTCGTCGTCATCGCGGTAAGTTACGTTGCCGTTCATCACCCTCCCCGGACGTCTATTAAACATTCCCGTGTGTTAACGAACGGTATTGTCTACGCGTTTTATTATCCGCTCTTCGGTCCCGTCGAACGGCCAGTTGTCACTCGGGTCGGAGGCGTTTATGGGCGCGCGCGCGGGTTAGATCGACGCGAACTTTTCGTCGGGAAAACACCCTTTGTACGTATCGCCGTCGGACGCGTCTCCGGAAATTCTGCCGTTCGCCGACCTAACCGGGGGGACCAGCACGGCGAAACACGCGGCCGGACGAAGGAAACGCGTTTTACCGGTATGGCGGTCCAAAAGTTCGTCCCGGGACGAACCGGATCGGTCGGCTCGTTATCGTCCGGCGGACCGTACAAAAATCCGTTTTTTTCGCGCCTTGTCGTTCCGGTCGACGGTTTTGTTTGAATTTTCGCCCAGAATATTCCGTCCGGCGGTGTACGCACGGCCTCCTATCCTATTTCGGCCGTCTATCCGACGGCGAGTAATCGTCCATCGGCGATTCATACACGAGTTACTGTCCCGTCGAATCATCCGTCCTTCGTCAGCGGCCGTACACCGTCTCCGTCCGATGAGAACAACACTCGCTAGGCTAAGCCGTTCGTTCGCCCCGTGTCTTCGCTAGTGGACGGAAATGACGGAGTTGGTTTAGTAGTTCTTAGTCGGTCTGTCCAACGTTATTCGAGGTACGGTTTCGGCCCGTGTCTAGTGGTTGTCGGAGAGTACGTCCCATCAAGGATGTGGGAACGCGCGCGTTTAAGTATAGTTTTCAAATAAAACCGGTTTCATTCGCGGCCGAGGGGGCGTGTTTAGGGTAATTTTCCACGAGAAATTCGGCCGAATTCGAAAACGTACGAACGTTTCCCAAAACGCGAAGTCAGTGTTCCGGACGACCGTCACGGTAACCCGTTAACGGGTGTTTGGTTGACGTTGGTTAAACGTTACGGATAAACATATTCGGACGCCGGTTACGCGAATTAGCGGATAAAAATTTATACGGACTTTTGTCGGTATCGACCGGCCGGTGTGCGACGGTTCACTACCTCCGTCACTGCGGACGCGTGCGTTCCCCCGTCCCCAACACACACAGATCGTTTTTAAACGTTCGGCCCGACGGCGACCGGTTACGACAAAGTTCGGATCGAACGCCGAAATCCCGACGACCGCGCCAAACGGAACACCCTTTGTCCGGCACGCGCCCGACTGACCGTGAACCGTATTTCGTCACGGCTGCCGGACCATCGTACGCGATTTTCGCGACGACGAGCCGCCGTTGTTCGGCGCCCGGTTTGGTTCATCCGCGACCAATGGCTCGTCGCGATTCGTTCGCCCGTGCGTACGACGTATATATATATATATAGCCCGGCGCCGTCATTGTATTTTCGAACGCTCGTCGTCGCCGGTTATTTCGTAACGGTAGCTCGGAGGCGTTCGTCCGACGCCACCGCGCCTTCGAGGCAACGGCGTCGTGCCGGACGGTGTGGGAACGGCGGCCGGCCGGCCGGTTGAAGGACCGGGCGGATACAAGAAATCGGTCGTAAACGACGGCGGCGATACGCGCGCGTCAAGTACGCCGTCGTTCTCGGGTGCTCGACGCGTTTTTCGTTTATTCGACCGGGAGGTGCGCGCGATTTATGTA
Organism: Geopemphigus sp. TES_GeoC_2020; assembly: GCA_025469175.1. Taxonomy (NCBI): domain Eukaryota; kingdom Metazoa; phylum Arthropoda; class Insecta; order Hemiptera; family Aphididae; genus Geopemphigus; species Geopemphigus sp. TES_GeoC_2020. Next base: position 15,550 of record JAIPRN010001589.1, read on the forward strand.
AACCTCGAAATCCGAATTACGTTTTCGGCAAAAGCCGGTGTGATCGACGTCGGGTTAGACGGCCGACGCCCTGACGGTTCGGTTTTCGTTTTCTTCGGACGAACGGTTTTCCCGTATGTCGCGCCCGACCAATTTGTCCGGCGATTTTCGGTCGCGAACGGTGGTCGGCCCGCCGGGACGCGTTTCGCGGGTCGGACAATCGCGAAAAACCGAAAGCGTATTTCGGACATTGACCGCGCGCGATTTTCGTATAGTCGCCGCGGACGAATTCGCGTTACGCCACTACGGGCCGCCACGCTTTCGATATGGCGCGTCGTCGATGAAAAATAAACGTCGATAATTCGGGAATCCCGGTCTAATAATACGTTTTTTTTTTTTTTCGTACGCGCCGTATCTATAACCCGCGGCGTTATTTATATAGAACGTCCGGTCGCGCCCGTGCCTAATCTTATACCAGCAAAGGGGACATTGTTCCGCGTCGGTCGTTGGTGTTTACGCGATAGAAACGCGTCGCCGTTATTGCCGAATGTATTACCGCGGGCGGGGGAGTACGCGGGAATCGGCGAAGGCGACGACGGACGGAACTTTTGACCACCGGGACCGAAATTCGGCGAAAAACGTATACGCACGTTTAGACGTGAATTCCGGGGGGGGCGGATTAATGTTTAAATAAATCGGACGACCCTAACGGGACGCGTGATAAACTTCGATAGATTCGTTTTTAACGAACGCGTTGTATTATCGAAGTTTACAAATATTGTTCGTTATTGTTGAATAAATAGAGATACGTCTCGCGAGGAATTAATTTTTCCTAAAAACTTTCGTACGGCGGGGGGTTATCCCTCCCCTTAGTACGTCACTGCGCGCACACACACACACACGTGGTCATCACGAATGGCATGGGAGGGGCGTACACGTGTCCCGTCGTTGCGTTGTGCGGCGAGCCGGAAGCGTTTCGAGAAACCGTCGAATCCGTCCGTGGACGAATAAACGCGCGTATCGCGTGCTGCCATCTGGTAAACGCCTGTACGAATTGTTTTCACGCCGGCGGCGCCTCTCGACAACACCTTGGGAATACCTCGGGTACAGTCCATAACCACCACGGGGCCCGTGACCGCCTAGGGGCTACGTAATACGCAGACACTTGTAGACTTGTGTGGGTGGGAAGGAAACGAACGTCGCTTCGTGGCGACCAGAGGACTTGTACGACTAGGGGGGAACAGTCGACCCAAGAAAGTTATTAGTCGGTTCTTGCTGTAGCGAGTTACCGGGAGAGAGGGATAAGACCCTGGAAGAAACGTGCCGACGTTTGCTAAACCACACGGTTTCCCGACCGATATCCCGGACCCACTGACAACCGTTTCAACCCGAGTGACAATCGGCGTCGGATTGACTGTGGAACAAACGAGATAGGTCCGTTTTTTACTCTCAGGACTGTTGCACGTAGAGCAGCCCGTCGGAGTTCAATTGCCGGCAAGGTGGTGACAAACACTGCGGACACCACGCTTGTACAATGATGGAGGAACCGTCGTTGATTGTTTATCGCAGGGCATACACTAACGGGCGGGCTAGACGATATATAACCTCACTAGTAGCCAGTGGTGGTATGCTCATCGCTATAAATAAACGGATCTGTAGACAAATATGTATATTTCCCCAGTTTTAAATCTTCGAAAATACGCGAAATAAAATATTTTCTTTTTACCGCTCCTACGCATTTGCTCGTAAAGTCACGTACGTAGAAACTCAAATATATCTGTCGAAAAAATAAACCGATAATACAACAAGCTTCCGGTTAAAAGTCATTTAATTTTCAATTTTCGAACGATTCCATCAGTTAGAATATACGCATTCCTATTAACCGTACTGTTATACAACGCCTCAAATTTGTTTCATATTTCGCAATTACTTATAGTTTTCGTTTCAGTTAATTTTTTTCGATTTACATATTGAACATGGTCAAATTTGTATTTACAAGTGTAAAAAATTCGATATTTTTCGATCGAAATAAAAACGCGTAATATGTTTATTGGGAATCTTTTTAATATCGTATAGAGCCAAAGGCAGTGAAATATTTAAGCTCACAAGTTATCAATAACTCGGTACAAAAATTATAGAAAACTGATTAAAAAAAAAAAATGTATAATTTACATTGATAAGAGATAAAACTCTTATATTTATTAAACCGTAATACATTTACAGTTCCAAGAAAACTTAGAACATTACCTTTATAATTATTTAATACATACTATTTTGTTGGGATTTTTTTTTAAAAATATAAGCCTAGAATTAAATCGGTACGCGAGATAAACTACATATAAGTCGTTTAAAAATTGAAGACGTACTAACGTTACCCTGCATATCTTTCATTCAAAACTGAAGTGAAAAGTGTGGGGGCAACGCGTTGTGTCGAGTTAAAGTTTACCATTTAAATTATGAATTATATTTTTTGACAAAACTTCGATTAACTTACAGGAATGATAGACAATACGGATATAATTTCGAATTTAAAAAAAAGAAAAAAGTAAATCTACGATATTCTTAATACAGACTATCGGTGTTTGATGATCGAGGCTTCTTTATTTTGTCAAAGTTTTTGATGACAATGTCGTGCAATGTAGAATAACGATTACGTATTTCATGCATGGTAAGGGAGAACGATAGATATTGTCTTTCGTCTAATTCTTCAATGGCTCGCCGATAATCTTCAACTAATGGGTACTTCATTACCTATAATATAATAACAATTAACAATAATCTTAAAACGTTTTAATTAATGAACATACATACTTAGTTACGAATTAACAATTTAATTACTATTTATTTTTACTTAATTATTATTTAATAAGCTTACTTTATACTGAATTACTATATGCAACGATTGTCATAGTAAGTGTAAAATTAAAATGTATATATATATATATATTTAACCTTCAAGATTGATAAAAACTTGTTTATTTCTCGAAACATATGTTTAGCTTATAAAACATTTTTATACTCGCTAAATATTACGCATTAAAAAGCCAACATATATATTTTTGGAAACTTGCCGTTGAAAATGAACAGTGAATCATAAAACAATTAATTTTAACGCAACAAAATAATATTCTCAATATGGTATTAAGTTGGCATTTATCGTCGTTAATTGATATATAGAAAATACACATTGTATACAACCGATAGTTTTTAACTTTTAGAAAAAATTGAATAATTATCAAATTTAAAATAATTTATTGAAAATAATATGGACGATGTTTTTAGTTTTAAATTCAATAATGGGTCAAAAAATGAAGACTACAAAATCTATGTGACTATCTTATGCCGTCAATAACATAAACAAACGTCGGCGTAGTTTTCTTAAACTCATTAGATTATTCGTTATACAAAGATAAAAAAATATAGCGTTACAATTTGTTATTATTTAAATGGTACAAACCTTAGTTACAAGTTTACCACGAGTACCATAATAGCGAGATATTTGTTCGAGATAACTAGTAGCTTCGACTTCTACCTGTTGTATCTCAGCAAGAGTATCTTCTTGTACAGACACTCCAAAATTATTACCATCTTCAATCTTTGGTATTAATAACGATACCCACATTTTTAACTGAAAATGAAGTGTATTAAGCATGACAAAATTAGATATATAAATATAGTTAACTTACAGCGTTAGCATCTTCAACTAATTGTTTGATATTGGGCTTAAGAATTTTAATGACTTCGGTAAGATTCGTATTGGACGATATTAGCATCTGTTCTACACTGTGTGAATTTGAATCTAAACGTGGCCTTTTTCCTGGGGGTTTTTCTTCATAACTACGATTAAAAATAAACCGTTAATTTTTGTTCAATTACTATATTTACTGTTTACAAATCTGAATAGGTTAATTAGTTGTATTTGTATTAAAATATTTATCCAACCATAAAATATATAACAATAACTGTATTTTAATTAACTCACTTGTTTACATTATTTTCACTGTTTACTGTGGATATATTTAATGAAAATTTTAAATCTGATTTAGCGATACGAAACTCCGATTTATTTAGTAATTCGTTTAAATGAATTATTCGTTCTGGAAATTTGTTGACTATTCGATTCTCCGCCTGTAATTTTTATAAAAATAAAATATTTATTTTACTAGGCAAATTTCATATAATTATTTACTAAAATAATTCTAATATATATTGGAAATAATGGAAAATTGCCTTATTTAAAAAAACACTATTGTCTAATAAGTCGTAGTTGAAAAATATTTTATTATTTTTCTTTTAATAAACACATTACTAGTACTCATTATTGCATAATATCGGATCATTAACCTGTATTTAATCCACGATTAACGTTAATGGAATAATACAAATTTATTTTTATGAAAATTAAATAAAAATAACGTTAACATAATTTGTAAACAATAATTACTGAAACGAATACATTGATAGCGCATTTGATTAAATTGTAAATAATTATATATATATACAAAACATACATCAGATGCACAAGCGTAAATGTTAGTAAATTGGAAGGGTAAACACAAAATTGTTTACATTTTTGAAAAATATATCTAAACAAATTATCGAAATTGTTTTCAAAATTGTATAGCGTTTGCAACTGAAAAGGCAAGATAATAGATAATTTTTAACATTTTTGGCAGATAACAGAAAAAAATATATATATTTAGATATATTAGATAATTTCTCAATATTGATCCTAAATTAGTAAAATTTCAAATTACGTACACGAACGTGTCATCTTTAAAATGTTAATTATTTACGCAATCAATGAATATGTAACGAAGCCAAAATTAAGGTAGATATTCTCGACGATAGTTTTTTTTTAGACTTTAATTAGGGAAAAGCGTGAACGACGATTAAATTAATAAATAATTAATAATTAATACATACGTCGACCTTCAATGTTTCGTGAAACTCTTTGGCCTGAAAAATAAAACGCGTAAAACGATTAGTCATTGGTATTTTGTATTAAACGATGGCGAGTGCAAAGAAATTATTCGATTTATCGCGCGCAGTTCAAAAAGACTTTCAAAACGGGCGGATGTTTTGCGTGGCTTTTGTTGACGGAGTCTCGTAAACGGGATGTAACCGTAACACTCGCAACGTGCTTGGCGACGTTGTCGACATCTGTTCGAATTATTAAAAATGTAGGAAATACCGTTTTCGTTCGGGTTGTTTAGCACACGACACTTCAGTTTACCTTCTTTGCAGCTTCAGTTTGAGCCATTGTGGACAATTGTGAACAACTCGAAACACGTAATTATTCGGGAAAATACGCCACTAGAACCTACCAAAAGTTCGATTGGCGACTGCGGCGAAAATTAAACGACGGTTCCTCACGCGCAGAACTCGTAAGACAATAGCGATCGCGATGAGTATCGAATGATAAATTTTTCAAATTATTTCAGGTTATACTATCGCGGTTACGGTATGCACGGTATTTGGTTTTCGGTCCTACAGATCGCGCCACGCGGTCGTGTCGCCAGTATAAATTCGTGACGTCGTTTCGGCGTATTCGCACCGTCAACGGCGTCCGACCGACCGTTCGGGCGCTTTCGTTTTCGAAACCGTCCCGGAATTAACGAAACGACCGCGAATTATTTACGTACGCGCGTGATCCGAAAGAAGACCACGGACGTGCGGTAGACAATACGAAACGGACGGACCGTCGTAATTTATTCGCATTAATATATCTCGGACGTTTGTGCCGTAATGTCCGCGGCACAAAGAGAACCGTACTTGCATGAGCGCCGGTCGGCGTACTCGTCGTTGTTTAAAAACACTCGACGTCCGAATCGCTCGAGGATTCTAAACGATTCCGGTTTATTTCGCCGACGACGGTCGTTTTCACGTACGAGATGTCCAGTGTTCGACGTAAACTAGTTCCGAGCGATTCGACCCTCTTCTTGTTTCGGATCCCCCAATGTCCACCGACGATTAGCTTATATTTTACTCCCCGATAATTACGTTTCGATGATTACCGTCCAACTATTACGGTATCTTTACGTTCGGCGCATACGAGGCGTGTTCGAATAGTGACGGACAATTTTTTAATTTCGCGGGTTCGAAGAGTCCCCGATTGTCAAAATTTGTGATCGAACAAGACTCGACAAATGGGGTCGAACGTATAGGTTACGCTCGCCGTGTCATTCGGTTTTAATGGCGTAGTGCATCGTGAAGTCTCGCCACAAAGTCAAACGATCAATAACGAGTACAACTTACAAGTTCAACGCCGTTTGCGTGAAGCGATCCGAAAAAAACGGCCGGATTTGTGGCAAAACAATTCGTGGTTTTTGCGCCACGATAACGCGCCCGCTCGCGCTTCGTCGCTCGTTGGCGAATTTTTGGGCCACAAATAAAACCGTAACGACGCCTCAGCCTCCTCCATATTCGCCAGACATGTGTGCCTTTTCGCTAGTTCCAAAAATAAAGAGCGCCTTAAAGGGCCGTCGATTTACAACATGCATAGACGACATTAAAAGCGCGTCGCTATCCCAAACATCGAGTGTGAAAAGTGTCTCGGGGATTGGGAGAAGCGCTGGCACAAGCGCATAATATCTAACGGGGGCTACTTCGAAGTAGACAACACTAATGTAGACGAATAAATATTTTTTTCAAAAAACGAAACGAAAATTTCCGTTATTTTCGAACACACCTCGTACACGCGACGTGTTTACCTGTTAATCAAGGGACGTACTTATAAGAGACGCAAATTACTAGGGACGTTTCACAATTAGGAAAAATAGTTACGAGAGTTTTTTATTATCAGAAAACTAATAAGAGCACGGAGTTTATTGTATATACGAAACACACGTTTCGTGTTAAACAACCGCGGCCGACGTCGCCGCGGCGTCACCGGCCAACTCCAACTGTATTTCGGTCAAACTTTTGTTTTTCGTCTCCGGTACGGCGAACCAAACGAACACGGCGCCCAACAGGCAAAACACGCTGTACGTTATGAACAGCCCGTGAATGCAAAACAGCTCGCGTATTTCTGCCGGCGAATACGTCACCGCGAACACCATCACCCAATTGGTCGACGTTGCTAGACTCGTGCCGTACGATTTCACCTGCGAATCGGAACACAAACAAACGCCCGTCGGGTTACAAGACTGGCGTTCGGTCCCCGTAAGGAAACCGGTACCGGTTGGCAGTTACGTATAAACGTATTCGTCGACCGGCCTTACTTCGGTGGAATAAATTTCTCCTATGACGACCCAGGGCACGGGACCGAATCCCAGCGAGAACGCCGATATGAAAACGGCGACGAACAACAGCGGCAGCCAGTCGAACACGGTGACTTCCGCGACTTCCGTTTTGAACTTGGCGAGGCCGGCCAATCCGGCGAAACTCAGGCTCATTAAAACCGCCGAGGTCATCAGCAGTATTCGACGGCCGACTTTGTCCACGACCGCCATCGTCACGAACGTCATAACGAGCTGCGCGCGTAACGGGTAAAAACGTGACGATTTAATTACGGACGTTTACGCTTATGTGACAAGTGGCCCACACGCGACGCGGTTAACCGTACAAATGTATCGCCGGCAGTACGCCGAGCGGTTCGTCCCACCCATCGTCCAAACGCCAAAAATGGAAATCGACGAGGGTAGGGGGGGCAGGGTTGGTTGAAAACGAAACGAACGGTGACAGCGAACTTACTGATACGCGAGACGAATTCGTCTAAAATGTGTTCGAGGTAAAAATGCGTTAGCCGAAGTGTGGTTGACCGTTCGCGTTCAGCGGACGAAAGTACGCGTTTATAATCTTATCGGAGGGAAATTGTCGTTAACGTTTTGTATTCTAGACCTGAATGACCGAGATGGCGATCGACGACGTCTGTGAACTGATCTTGCTGCCGGTATTATCGAATATGAAATTCATGTAGAAAATAATGACGTTGATTCCGCTGGCCTGTTGAAAAAACATACAGCCCATACCGATCAACAGAGACTTGCGGTTTACTTTGTCCGACAACACTCGGAGAATCGTGTTGTGTTGGGATTTTTGCTCCCGGATCTCTTGCTGTAAACAAAAACGGAACAAGTTCGTCACTATATGTATATATATATATAACGATTCAAACGGTACCAAAAAAGTACTATAGGTAATTATCTAGAAACGTGGTAAATACCAAACAATCGAAGAATTTACGGGTTGATTTTAAACATAATTCGATTTACCCGTAATGCCGGCGAAAAGTTGAACGAGCAACAATGTTTGAAAGACGGTGGTTCAAAAAAAAAAATGTATTCGTCAAGATAAAACGAACAACTTTTGAACTAAAAGTTAAAATGTAGTAATTTTTAATTTAAAAATATTCCTTATTTTGACCACTTTGAAATTACCTCTCATTTTACTTTATCGGATCGACTTGAAATATACGCGTATAGGTACCAATATTTTACGATTTCGCGCGCGCGCATGTATCGACGCTATATATAATTGGACGGCTTTCGACGTTTCCGTGACGGTGTGTTAGTAAGGGAACCCGAATTTCCGGTAAAAAACTACATAAAAGGGTCCGACTTCACGGACGTCACGTTCTATAGGTTAAGCTAGGTTATTATTATTACCTTCATGGTACACAATTCTTTCGCGGTGTCGCTGGCGCTTTCATCGCGAAGTCTCGCCCTGGACATTTTGGCCTCGCAGTCGCGGTGTTTGCTCAACAAGAAGTATGGCGATTCGGGTATGGTGATCACGCCGATCACGTGGATCACGGGCCACACGGCACACAACACATTGAACAGCGTGTATTTCACGAACGAACCGAACACGTACGAGTATAAGATACCCAAGACCACGAAGACTTGAAAAATCGCTCCTAAACTGCCTGTAAGAGCGAAATAAAAATGACCCGTTTGCGTACAAGGGGGGGGAGGAACTTTACGATTCTAAATTTTCCGTATTATCTATCGCGTTAGACTTTCATTGAAAATTGTCGGTAAATTTAATCGGTACGTTTTAAAACGTGAAAAACCGATATATGTATATATATATATAGAAACATGAATATGTCGTTGTCGTACGTGTATGATGTGTACATAAAAAAATAATTAATCTGATCTCGTACGTTTTGTATAATTTATAGGAATTTCGAAAGAAACGTTTCTTTGCATAAACCGTGCGCGTTAAATGGTCATCGAATCCAAATAATGTGGATATCGCGAGCGAAACACTCGTGATCGTAAATCGTTATTTTTTTGTGTTACGGTTCAAAAACCTGAAAAATTAAAATTAAACGTCTAGAAAATTACGAGAGGCGCGAAACACGTCGTATTGTTTTGAATCAACATCGGTCTCGATTGTATATGATCATTAGATAAATTAAGCGGCTCGTTACTTTCGAAAATACGAACACGAATTCTCGAAGTATCGATAAAGTCATTTAAAGCGCTCTGATCTAACAAATATTTGGATTCAATTACAAAAGTACCGAAGATGATACGAAACAATTTTTTTTTTATAATTTACCTTAGTGAATTCAAAATTATAGACAAATTTTTATTTTTGAAAAAATAACGTATATACGAGTTTACTTTTAACGTAATTATTTAGAAATATTTGAAAACGTTTGTAATTGTAACGGGAGAGGTGAATAAGAGAGAAGACAAAGAAAAACCATAATGAAATCACTAGATTCCGCGAGTTTTCATTTTGTTCCGAATTTAAAATTAGATATTAGGTAATGTCGGGTCAATAGACTTTCGATGGACAATCGACAGCATTTACCGATGCGAACAAAAATAATAAGCAGCTACTGGTTATTGGAAGAAATTTTTTATCACGAAAATATTTACGCTGTAATTCGTTTACGATTTTATTTGTCGATTAACTTTTTCCCCGTTTTAACATAATTAAACAAAATATGAAATAAACGTAACGGGTGATATTTTCAAACGACGCTTTAAGTTATTTTCACTTCTATGATAGAACTAAAGTTACAACACGCTTAGTTGTGGTAAAACGTTCGAATCCGGTAATCGAATTACCGTAGACGGTACTACAATATATATTCGAACTAATGAGCGATTCGTACGGATAGACTTTGGCGGGGTTGAAGCCAAAAATTTGTTTACCGGATCGAAGCGCTCTAACTAACCGAAATTTCGTCAATACACTTTAGGCGTCTTACGGTCACATTTTCGGGAGTACCGAAGTCCCTTTTCGTCTATATACACGCACGTATAGCTCGTTTCGACGCGGATAATTTTCGAGTGTTCTTTTTCGGTATAGTTCGAACGATTCGGTATGTTCGTGGCGAGGGTTTGACGAAATTTTTCGTTTTTTCGCCTTTATAATTATAT
>JAIPRN010001589.1:25971-42750 GCA_025469175.1 Geopemphigus sp. TES_GeoC_2020
CGTAACGGGTGATATTTTCAAACGACGCTTTAAGTTATTTTCACTTCTATGATAGAACTAAAGTTACAACACGCTTAGTTGTGGTAAAACGTTCGAATCCGGTAACCGAATTACCGTAGACGGTACTACAATATATATTCGAACTAATGAGCGATTCGTACGGTTAGACTTTGGCGGGGTTGAAGCCAAAAATTTGTTTACCGGATCGAAGCGCTCTAACTAATCGAAATTTCGTCAATACACTTTAGGCGTCTTACGGTCACATTTTCGGGAGTACCGAAGTCCCTTTTCGTCTATATATACGCACGTATAGCTCGTTTCGACGCGGATAATTTTGGAGTGTTCTTTTTCGGTATAGTTCGAACGATTCGGTATGTTCGTGGCGAGGGTTTGACGAAATTTTTCGTTTTTTCGCCTTTATAATTATATATATATAAATAATCGATTTTGGGTACAACAACGATATATACACACACAATGTACCTCTGACGTCCGGCTGCGAAATCTCACCGACGTAGGCGGGTATGATGGTGCACAGGGCGCCGATGCCGACGCCCTGCAAGATTCGGCCGAAGATCAACATCCAGACCGATTTGGGTACAGCCAGACACGCCCAGCCCGAAATGACGAACATCTCGTACAATATCATACCGTAACGGCGGCCGATGGCGCGGGACACCGCGCCCGCGGGTATGGCCCCAACGACGGCGCCGATCCCGAACACGGACCCGTAAGTCACCGCGTCGCGCTCGTCGACCGGGAACGGCTGGCCCTTGGACAACATGTCCCGGGCCGGAGACGACCAGCCCAGGATCGTACCCATTGCCATGGCTCCTAGAGTGGCTGAAAACACGAGACGACCAGTGGGGGAAGGGGAGGCGGAGTGTGAGTAACGCTAACCTAACCGTCTACCGAATGAACGCGTCGTCGTATCGCGCGCGTGTGAACATACATATACAGTAGAACTTCTTTAAATCAAATCTCGAAAAGTTGAAAACACCAAAATTCGAAAACAATTCTTGTTCCTTTCGTTTCAAGCTCCAAAACCTCCATTACTCGAAATCTCAACCCTCTATTAGTCGAAATAATTAGTGAAAATAAATTCGAAAAAAAACTTAGACCTCTATACCTCAAACATAGCAACGATTTCTTTTACAACCTTTACAATTTTACAATACCTACATAAATTTTTTATTTTAAGGATGTTTCAAAATAATGTTGATTTATAATAAATATGTTTATTATCTCTGTAACTTGAATTTTTATTTATTTCACCTATATAACGCAAAATTAGTTAGAACGAATTTTAACCTCTACAAGTCAAATTAAAATCCGCCTAAGTCGAAATCCTCTATAAGTCGAAAACTCTATAATTCGAATTTTTCTGCGTCTCCCTTGATGTTCGACTTATAGAGGTTCTACTGTACATATATTCGCGCTGAACTGCTTACGCGTTACGAAGTTTCCTTTTTTTTCGTTTTTAAACAATTCGCCGTCGGCGTAATTAGAAGATCGGTATGATTTTCCTTTACCAAGTATCGTGTAATACCTACACGCGCGCTTTCGCGAAAACATCAATCTCGGCCAGTGGTTCGAATAACTTTGAAATTTTACTACGGCACAAGTCCCGCGCTTGTCGTTTTTATCTCTACGATTAGATAATTCAAAACAATTCCTAATTTGTCTTTATTTCGGACACGTATCCACGCGGGTTGTCCGCGTACCGGAAAACAATAATTTCCGGCGCGTTTCGCGAAATCGAAAACGAGCCATTTATTTAGGCGACGCCGGATCGATAAACGTTCGCGACGATCGTGAACGACGATTTGGAAAATGTATTACGCATTTTCGATAATTATTGTTCGTAACGGCCGCTTGTATATTAATCTCCGTCGAATACGTATATAAATATATGTGTGTGTAAGTATACGTTCGTTTGAAAATAATAGGGAAAAAAAAACGAAAATAGCGCGTACACGTACCTATAAAAGCGGCGAATGTTTGTCGTCGGATCCCTCTGTCGAACGGCATCGTGCGCGTGTGATGGCTGCGGACGACAACTGCGGTACACGTTCGATGATACGATTACAACGTAATATTTAAAACGGACGTTTCGTAGAATTCGTTTTTTATAGTTTTTTTTTTTTTTGTTTACAAGAATCGCGTTTAAACCGCGCGCGGCGTTTCGTTAATGGAAAAACGGGAATTCGACGTAAAACGCCGGGGGAGGGGAGGTCGTTCGTTTGTTCGGTACGCCGGACTACGGTTTGCGTCACGAATGCCGTCGGTATGTAACAACCCATAGGTGTATTATATATATATTGGCGTAGGTTAGGTAAATTATCGATAACGCCGCGCGTGTAGTACGCGAATCGCTATATACTTACACTTAGATTGTTCTCGCGATATTTTCCCAAACGGTTTTCGTATTAAACGTTGTCCGCGTGATAGCCACCGGCCCGCGGCGCACGTAAACTTACTGCCACCAGTGGTCCCTGCGGTGTGTGTGTGTGTATGTGTGTGTGTGTGTGTGTGTGTGTGTGCGATGAAATGTATAAACATTTAAAGTACGACTAATGCGTTCGCATTCGAGTACGAATAATAACAGTACCGCCGGGAATTGTACGTACTAAACCGTCAGCAATTTGATTTTGAAGTGGGGTACACAGGTATCTATGGTAAGCGTCTATACCGTACCGACTTGCGTATGTCTTTGTTTTTTTATTTTTCGATTATTTAACGACGCTATCTCGTTTTATTTTGGAGTACGACGGTCGTTATTTTGGCGTTGCGAGAATACGGCCGTGGTTTTATTTCGGTATATTACGTGCCCGGAAAATCTCGTCGGAACGCGTAGAAATCGTGTAAACGAATACACGTCCCGCAGACGGTCAAACGTTAGCCAAACGTCTACAAAATATACGCGTTTTCGATTCCCCTTTCAACCCCTAATAATACTACTGATTCGCGGTTACGAAATGCTATAAGTTCGCCCGTTTCGTCATTCGAATTTTCGACGACTTCTCCGTTCCGACGGTTTGACAATTGTACGAGTTATAGCGGTTAGATATAATTGTTTTTACGATTCACCGTCGCCTCGGCGTTATAATCCGAACATATTCGCTATAGTAAATGTACATATTCGTCGAATACGTATATAAACGTATATATTAGAACAAAAAAAAACCTGAGCAGACTTATGCATTTTTATTACCACGTATACGGTTTTTTACTTTATCGAATATAATTGGCGGCGGTCATCCTTTGTACGCTTTTACACAGTACGTTTTGTTTATTAATGTTAGTAAGTATATAATTATTATCCGTTCGTTCGCGCGTACGTTATATCGAAAAAACATGACGACTTATGCAGTTGTGTACACTGTTCATATATATACGAATTCCATTAATTATATAATCACGAAGAAAAATGTATCCAGTAAACATTATAATACACTCGGACGCGTATAATAATTTACTAATTATTTTTTATTAACAGCGAGCGGAAATATGATATATTTTTTTAATAGGACGTGCCGTGCGCAGCATACGAATATCTTATTTTTCTATGTTTAACAATATAATAAAAAATGGATTTTCGGATGAAAAATTATGAAATCTCGTAATAACGTGGCGAAAGAATGGGGAAAACCGCGGCTAGTACCGAGCGAAAATTAAGCCCACTTAGACAAACTATGGCTTTTTATTCGTCGTCGCGACCATAATAATACGTACAATACGGTACGAAAAACGAAAAGCACATTTCGGAAATTCGGGACTCGAGGGACATTTCGAATACGTCTCGTTGAGTTTTTTTCTTTAACGAACAAACGCGCGAGAATTTAGTTCAACTTCGACGATATATTTCGAAATACATTTACATTTTCAACCTGACGCAATCTCATTTGTTGCTTCTTACGACTAGTTGAGGGGCCGTGGAAGTATTCTGAAGTCGGCAAATATTTTAATATTAAAATAAAGTGTCAAATATGTTTAACCCGAAAACGATAATACAATTATCTATAGAAGATTGATCAAGACTATATCTAATGTTTATATGATTATTTTGTACATCTAGAGAAAGAACTTCATCGAATTGTATAAGATTTAGATAAACGATATACTTTGTTGTTTTTACTATTAGTAATTGTCATTCTCCAATCGTACAGAATATATTAAACGAAATTTTAATTTTCAAACAAATCATATCGTGTTTCAAAGTGAAAATCCAAACCGCAAAATATTATTTTTGTGGGGCATTCGGATCAATAAATTGATCAATTCTGTTTGGTAAGTAATACACACATACACACACACACACATACACAAGCACACACGCATGGATTCTCTACGTCCATCGAATATTAGGTATTCGGATTTTTTAAATTCATACGGAAAAAAGTCCCCGCGGGTCAATCACGGACGAATACAAACGTTTTGTTAAACGTTAAATTATCTTTCGAAAATATTTGAATCGATGTATACCGCCGATTAAACAAAATAAAAAATAATTAATCACCTGTTACAAACGGGTGTTTAAACATAAATTATGGATAGTGGCTAAAAACAATGTATGTGAGCGTAACTATGGGTGAATGTTACGAACTCACGCACTGTGACTATCAACCGTTCTCGAGCGTTAAATTCTCAAATCGAACTTTTGACGAATTTGTGTATACGGTTTGAAAACAATGGTGTTAATTGGGAACAAGAGACGTTGTCCGTTGTGCGACGGCACAAGAACAAAACTGAAAATTTTGAAAGGCAGTTTGAAGCGGTGCAACTTGTGTTACACGCGCGGATTTTTCCGCAAAATCTTCGAGTGCACCGGTAAATAATTGTAATGCTAAAAATGTTTGCTGTCGACTAATACCTATTATGCTCGTAGGATGTAAAATGTTGAGCCATCAAAGTTGTGTCGAACTGCTGGAATTGGAAAATAAAGAAAAAGACCACGATATGAACGTTCAATTGATAGAAAATTGGCAAAAAGTCAATGACATCAAGATATGGACGGAATTAATGAATAGTAATGACACGCAAATAACATCAGTGCAACAACCATCAAAAAAAACCATCCTCAGCGTCGAAGAGAGTGAAGATGACGAGGAATGGTTGGAAATAGATAATGAATGGATGGAGAATACCGACGACATGAAAGAGGCTATCGAAGAAATCGATGAGACCGACGACAACGACTTCCTCCCTACATCTTGGAGACAGCAAAAAGCCGTCCCGAAGATGGAAGACGATGAAGAATTAAACGTAAAATATATCGAAGACGACCAGGAATCGATCAATGAAAACACCCCGATGCGTCTTCAGAGTAAATTACGAGCGTTGACGCATCAAGTGTTGTTGGGTGACGTCTGGGCCCCCTTGGTGTTCGGTACGATTAAGAGAATATGTCGATCGTTATTATCATCAGCTAACGTTGTTTTTAATTTTGTTTGTTTTTCCCCAGAATACTTCAAACGTACCAACAATAACGCGACGGACTAAGGGGAGGAACATAAAGAGGAGTAGTTCACGCAAACTCCACGGTATGTCCCGTTCGCGATAAAATAAAGAGGCATATTGAATAAACACTACTATGCGCTTCGATCGCAGAACTTCATTTTTTGTTTAACATTATTTTGCAACAATGTTTTATTTATTTATTTATTTATTTATCAATTTTGTAATATTTATTTTTTCTTTAATATAATTTTGTAAAGTTGTTCTTTATTCATGTTTGTAACTAATATACTCGGATCCACACACCAACACGCTCGTCTATAACGAATAATCGTCGCGCGTACTCGCGTATTAAACGTATTGTTTCGTATAACGGTCTACAAGACTATTCTGTTATACGCGGTCTGATTTTACATAAACAAAATATTAATTCCTATCCGATAATATTAGTATACAATAACGCCGCACCTACGTAGTATGTACACGAGACCGTATTATCGTTACACATTTACACATATTCAATAAACGTGTACGTCGTAATTTCTCCGCATTTTTGTAGTAAAATACGTGCGCGTACACACACACACACACATATATATATATATATATATATAAATGTATATATGTGTGTGTGTGCGTAAGTACTGCAAATGTTATGCGAGTTCTAAAATAATTCACGAATAAAAATAATCGTAAAATAATTACGATCGAATCAAGTATGAAACAGTCAAATTAACGACATAGCCAGGAATTTTGAATAAAGAGATGGATAGTAAACATAAATAGTCCGTTATATCTTAAATTTTTATAGAGTTACGTCTAAAGCTTCCATTCCTCTAGAGTTTTTCAAAAAAGCGATCAAAATGTCCTTTTTGCGTTGTCAAATCCTAAATTATTTTATATTAGCCAAAACTAAACCGTTTAACTTTGTCCGTAGCTTAGTATAACAACAAATTGCTTCTACGGCAGTTTTTTTAAAGATTTTTTTCTTCTCATTCTCATTTATTGCCGCTTTCTCATAGTAAATAACTGTTTTTATACCCGTGTTTTTATATACTAATTGTTGGAAAATCGTTCTCATAAACAAAAGTAACGGCAACTAAAAGAGATTAATTTGTCATTGGAAATTCGACGTAAAAATGTTTTCTACATATAGGAATAGAATGCAACTACATAAATAATAACACGTTTCATTATTAACATAGGTTTTGTTTTTTTCATCTTTTTTCATCATAAATAATGATTAAAATAGTTTTAAAACCACTAGAAATATTTATCGCAATTTACCGTTTATTTTTAGTATAAATTGTGTCTATATACAAACTGCGTATTATGTTGAGCTCGTAATTCGTTTTATAATTATTCCACAAGCGTAAATGGTTTATCGGTTTTGACTAATTATTATGTATAATGTACACTCTAGACAAACAATTGCGTATTCAGCAAACGGGCAATTTAGACTTGGATCAATAAAAGTATTTGGAATAATTTTATATATTTTCGATAAATATCGTTGAAAAAATCAAAAATTTGATATTTACTACGACCAAATATCAACGTTTTATCCATAAATTCTTCTTTTCGAAAATTTCGTACTAAAATTGTTATTAATTATTTCTCACGTTTTTAATATCGTAGAATAATAATAATATAATCATTTCCCCCTTAATCATTGTGTCGTATATTTAATCACGATTCTTTAATATAACTAAAATAATTAGTAGAAAGTACAATTTTACCAATTTCTTCCGAAAATAGTTTCAAATTAAATTTTTTTTACCATTTTCGCATTTATATCATTCTGTTCGGTTTTAACTCAAATCGTTCCTTAATTATCGCGTTTGTTTACTTTCTGAGTGTAGGGGCACATTCATAAATCGTCTATGCTATAAATATTTTAATTGTCGAGCCATTACCGTTATAAACCGAAAGTTAATAATAATGAAAATATCGCGTACCGGAACGACTGTTATAACGTTTTAACGTTATTTTAAATTAAAAAACGGATTTAGCGGTTTTGAACATCGGTAACGTTGTTATTAGTACGCGACACTTGCTCGGAACGATTTTTACGTACGCTTTTATCGTAATACGCACGAATTTAGACTTTTTCGAAATTCCAATTAGGATTCTACCTTCTCAAATAATATACGAGATAATAACCGTGGTTTTTCCTTTTGTTTCCGACGCGGCACCTATTATAAATCGTCGGATTCGAGTGTTTTGGACGATTTTTTTTTTATCTCATTATTTTCCTCTCTCTGTCCTGACCTAACTTACGCGACACATATCCCCTCGTCGACGTTCAACAGTAATTATCGTATATCACGGCCTAATATATTATATATATATGTGTGTGTGTGTGTGTGTGTGTAGTCGTGCAGGAACCCAAGACGATTCCATTACGGTGTGGTAATGGTGTTGTTTATTGGTTTCCTGTACACGTATATCATTATAGAAACGGTGTTCGACCTACCCCAATTAGGCAGAGTAAACCGAGTTTAAAACATAAGAAAAACACGTAATGGTTCGTTATGTCGGTCCCCAGATATAGAAATATATACTGTACACAGTCTCGCTGCACACCCGCACGCGTATTTATATAACGCGCCGTGTTCAAATAAGGGTTCGGTTATAATTTCACGGTTCACGTACCGATTTTCCGGACAAATATACGTCCAATTGTCTCCTAACGATTTTCTCGTATTATGTATTTAACGATCGCGGATAAGTCGCGTACGTCTATATGATCCGTTGTTTATACAGCGTGTACGTCCGTACGATATATAATTTTAAAACTATTAATTACCTGGATCGTCCAAATAATGGCGACAAATTCGAATAAACGAGCATAATATAACGCGATATTATTAAATAAAATATATATTATTCGCAGTTTTCCGTTACAATAACGCGTGCGTTAATATACGCACGGGCGAAAATTATTATACGCGCGGACAAGTTTATTTCGGTTCATTAACGTATACGATAAATAAATTCGTACATATTAGACCACTTATTTTGTAACGAAGACGAACGTTATTTTTAAATAACATGGTACTTTAATCGTCAAATATGTTTACTTTGCGCCAAACGTTCAAAATTTAGCCAAATAACATAGTAATTTAAAAAAGTATACTTGTATAGTAACGATAGTAATACAATGTCGTACAAAAAAATGCACGAGTGGTAAACTTCACGCCTACATAGTTTGGACATTAAGTGAAGCGAAGAATCCGTAGGTTTTATAAGGACGTGTTTTTTAAATATTTTTTAAATTTTGTCTGTGAACACGTTCGTGTAGGAGTACTCGACTAACAATATACATACGGCACTATAAAATTATGTTTTTTTAGGTAGAGTCGAGTGTATATAAAGCGTTTTTTTTTTTAAAAGTTTTCTTTCCGAATTAATAAGTAAACCGTAACATTTTTAGTATTCCAATTTACGCGCACGTTGAATATCCGACGATCGCGTGACGTTGTCGCCGCGGTAGAAATCCGTCAAGATTTACTCCTTATTAGTGTTGGGAGGGGAGGAGGGGGTGTACGAATCTGTCCGTACGAAAAATGTTCTCCACGGCCGTTTTATATACGCCATCGTCGCGGCGGATTATTATTATTATTCGGCGGGATACGCGTGAAACGTACGCGGCCACGGTATACGGAGTGGCCGCGGTTATTTAAGCGCGCACTTCCATACGGCTCTCGGTCGCGTCAAAGGGTTGTTTTCACAAGAACCAAAACGCTATCGCCGGTCGACCGTCTCGTTATTGATTTCGAGGCGTGACGAGGATTAGAAAACCACACACGCGCGCGCACATTATTATACGTATAATATGTACGTACACTTACCGATATCCAGCTACTATATAATAACGACACTCCATAAAATACGGTATTATACGCGCGAGTGTGATAATAATAATATTGGTCGGAACGGGTTCTTTATTTTTTCTAAAGGTGTGATTCGTCCGGGGAATATTGTGCTCGTCCATTGTGCGAGTTTAACGCATCGTTGGAGCTTTTCGGAAGCTTCACACTTCTCGCGATATTCAGCTGCGACCTGGGATATATATATATACCGAGTATTGTACGAACGTCTTTTTAGGATGCGCGGTGTAACGTGAGACACACACACGTATCTGTAAGGCCGTGCGCACAATGTACAATGCGTTTCGTCCCCGAAACGTCGTTTGGAGATTTTCGCGAACATTCGTACATAATATGTACGTATAAGACGGATCGGAATTTGAATAAGCGCGTCTAGTTAGTCGACCGTGAAGTTTTGTTTCGGGTCTCACCTCCGTCGGGTTTTTTTTTCTTTTCCGTATATACCGGCGGAGTACAAAATCGTCCGTACAATATAATATACACATAGGCGCGCGCTGCCGGATGATCAAAGATTGCAGACGTATATTACATGCCTCTATAGGGCACGACGAAACGTATGTGTGCGTTGATGGAAATTTTACGATTATCGTAAAATTGTAACCTAGAGCCGTTACTGCACATGCGCGTACGTCGGATGTCGTCGATTTTCCGCGTTTATCTCGTAATTGCGTACAAGATTAAAATTTTTATATCGCCGTACGAAATGTAGTGCAATAAGAATATATAATTTACCGCGGCGAACGTTTTTTTTTTTGTCGTACAATATATACACACACACACACACACCTCTAGCAGATATTGAACGTTATCCGCTTGTCCGTATGGGTCCTTGTAACGCGCGTATACGTTGACGAAAATTGTTCGCGAATTAAATTTCCGGCCTGAAGTCTCAGTTCGCAATAATAATAATAATATTTTATTCATCGGTCGCCGTCCGTATAATTCCTATTTTTTTATAAATATCGAAACGAAAAAAAACCGTAATTTTTTCTCGCGTATTAATATTCCAACGTGTAAACGTAACGAGCCTAACGTCAATAATAATTGTAATTCGTCGGCATATATATATTGAAATATCGTTTCACACCGTGATGGCCACCTGCTACTAAATTTGCTGGCGCCAAAAAAAAAAATACAATAATAATAATAATAATAACCACGCCAATTTAACCACGCCTCGATTTGACTGTATCCAATTGTATTGAACTAAAGAAAACTATACACGGTACGCGCGCGATTCCCTTTTATACGAAAGCGTATTACCTTCGCCTTAGGTCAAAAATACATAAAAATAACTTACCGGTTTCCGATAACGCCTTTAGAAAATTTATAGTTTTTGCGTTTTACTTTGAATCGGAGAAAATAGCGAAATCTTCGTAACGTACTTACCAATAAAAATGGCGTAAAAAACGTAATCCCGTCGTACACGGATATTTATTATCTAACTTTTACTCCGCGTGTACCTTTATTACGTCGACGAATCGTAATGTCAATTATTAATGAATTACGCCCGATAACGATAATTTACCAATAAACGGTTTATAACGAACAGACGGCTATATTTTATTTAAAACAATATTTGTTTTATGTAAATGCCTGAAGTAATCGGTATATTTGAGTGTGTGCATATCGTTGCGTTTAAATATTATAATACTTACGTACACTTTATTTTTATAAATAGGCGATGGGTATACGGTATAATAATTAACGACAAATGAACTAATTAGTGAAAAATTATTGTAGTCGACTAAATATAATAATTTATACGTACGTATTATAGCGCGCGTAATCCGACGCCTTGAACAAACAATATATTGCGCGACGATATAGACACGTGTTGTCCACATACCTACTTAGAATATGTATTGCGCGTTCGTTTTCCGGTTTATATATATATATATATATATATAATAAATAATATGTTGTTCGACGTAATACCGTCCCTCCGAAAAAAAAATACAAACTCGATATAATATACGAAAACTGAGCGCGCGTTACACGGTCGCCGGGTTCCTTTGACTCGTACCGCCGCGGTTTTTGCACATGCTCTTCGCGTGCGCAGTCCGTAGTTGATTACAGACCGCTGCCGCCAGCGGCTAAAGATCTGACCCGTTTGAATTTTGGGCGTACGTACGCGGAGCCGGCTGAAAAAAAAAAAGAAAGAAAATTGCCCGATAACGACCTACGCGATATATACCCACGTACGTATACAAACAACCCTCGTCAGTTTCGGCCTACGGCACGTAAATATCCGCGACGTGACTATACGGAAATCAAGCCGCGATTTCCCCTCGAACCCATTTTGAAATCCGCCGTACGATCATCGCCGCGCGTTTTATTTTTTGGAAAACCGCGCGCGTTGCTCGGACACGCTTGACTCTTTATTCGCGCGTTCTCGTCCGACGTTTTGTTATCGCGGACGAACGAAACACGCATGTTTGAACGTCCGACGCGCCAACGTAACAATTCGCCTAATCGAGCCGGATATATTTCGAATAATCGGCGCCGAAATCGCGTATGATATATACGCGTCGTCGCGGGGCCTTATTACGACGTAATATTTCGGCCGGTCGTATACACACATCGACGGTAACTGCACGTTACAATTAACGTAGAATAACGATAAATAGAAATACGGTTCGGGCTCGGCGCTGCCCCGTGATCGTCGTCGCCCGTTCAGCCGTCGAAAGAAAATGTGAACCGTTCGCCGTAAACGCGTTTGGTAACGGCATTGAGATTCGCGCCCGCGAACCTCTCAGGAGGCGGCGATGTACGCGTTTCGGTTCCATCGAAATCGGACGGGCGCCGTTGGTCCTACCGGCCATCGGACGCGCGATTATTTTTTAATTGCCCGCGCGGTCGTTTAATACGTTAAAAAAGAAACGCGGCCGACGAACGCAGGCAGACGCGAATCGAGACGGACGAAAAGCGCCCGTTTCACCCTTATCGAGTCGTCGTCCCCCGATTTGTTCGCGGTTTGGACGGCTACAAATACGTTTGCCGGCGCGCGAATTTCTGGCCGCTGAAAACACTATGACGCGCGAGATTATAGAGGACGTGTACGTAATTATTCCGTATTAGATAAAATGTGCGTACACTTATGTCCGTTTCGATTTTATCGTCATGGACGAGTTTCCTCTACCGATCTATTGCGCAAAACCGACGGTAACCTTGCACGTATCATATATACGAACGAATCGACTCCCGCGGCGGTTTATACGGCGGACGCGCCGATACTCGGGTGCGCGTTCCCTTCGACGTGGCCCGGCAATTATTGTTTGTAAAGGACGCGCGCGCGCGCGCGCACCAAGTGTACGGCGCGGTTCGGACGGGGCTCGTTTGTTCGTTTCCATACGCGCGCGGGCGCTGTGTATTATTATTATATTATTATATAGGTTTTATTAAAAGCGAAATGATATTTCATAAACTGTTTGTCCGGCGTGCGACGAGCCGGAAAATGCAGAAAACGTTAACCGGCGACGGGGTGCTGGGGATGGGGGTGGAAGGATGGCACGGCAGCTGCCCCGCGTTCAATATTATACGCGCCGCCGCGCCACAGAAAAGCCCTATACGCGCGCGATTTTATGACGTTATTTAACCGGGACAAATGACTCGAAATGACGTTTTTTTTTCTTGTATACGCCTCTACTTTCTATACACTCGTCTCCGCCGACGTTTCCCGTATTCCGAGTAGTTATACCGATTTATATATATATACTTAAATTTATAATGGGTACGCATTGTATACGCCGGGCGCACGTTATTTTTATGTACGCGTAATAGTGTCGTTCGTCCGTACATAATACAACGTACTTGGTTTTCCAAAAAAAAAAAAATTATTTTATTACGTTTATCGTTACGAAAGAACGACGGCGTATTTATAAACTATTTTTGGGGGGGGGGTGGTAATAATAAAATAATTTTGAAACGTCGATATTATCGTACGTTGATTTTATCGGAAAGAATAGAGGAAAATAAATAGTTTTACATGAAAACAAATTAACGAAATCCGGAGAATACTTCCATTAAATGTCGAAACGTTTTATTTTCTTCGTTATAATTTACAAAATAAACCGACTACCTACGATTATATTGTTGACACGTTTAAAATTTGAAAGCGTTAAACATTTCCTGGGGGAGGGGGTGGAAAACCCTAACACCATTACCCTTCATAAATACGCCACTGCGAAAGAGAGTTCCGCGTACGTACTACACACTTAGAATGTGTTTTTTGGCGGGTATTTTTCGCTAGCTGTGGACGATTCGACCCGTAGAAAATGCTCGTGCTAACATTTCGGTGCGGGGGGGTTATTTGGTAATAAGTAAAACGGGTATTAACGTGACTTAGAAATAATCGCGCGTCGACGACAATCATAATCGTATTTCATAATCGACATTGTTAATAATCCGCCTAACTTTTATTAGCGTCGATTCGCCGCACAAATCGATCGGTTTACGAGAGCGGATGGTGGGGACGTTACGCGTCACAATGTGGCCCACCTACAAACGAATTGCGTACGTTTTAAAAACGATTCCGCTAATTGTTGGCGATGATATTTGCGACGGCGAAAAACAGCGAATCGAATGGGTGGGCCAAGTTGGCGGGCGTCTCGAGTTTCATTTTTTATTCACTCGCCAACTCGGCCAATCGTCTAATTTCGTTTGAAACTAACGCGTACATAATTCTCTCGACGAATCGATGCGTAACGATATTCGTCGCGGGCTTTCTACGAGCCGGGTCGTTTTGTTAATTGCGCGTAATTTCTCTCGACCGATTTGACAAACGTGTTTTTCGGCGTCCCCGTAGGCCGTATACAGCACGTACCTCTACCGTGGATCGTTTATAATTTTGTAAAATCGAAACTACAAGAAATCGCTTTAACGTTCCGTTTTTCTGAAGCGTGTCCGTCTAAATCGCTCGTCGGCACTCTTAACGTAATCGCCGAATTTTCGTTAAAACGTACCCAACTATTTTTGTTCTAGCTAAACGATGGCGCGTGAAACCGCGGCCGCGACCCACTCGGAATTGTCACCGTCGTCCGAAGCGACGCGCGTAAATGTTTCGAAATACTTTCGACGCGGCGGGTGGACGACAGAATCGTAATACGATAAAACAACGGTCGGGTTGGACCGGAACGTCGCCAACAATTTTTTTTTCATGTCAGCCCGCGGTAAACGTCATACGATTGCCTCCGACATTATGGGTACATACGCGGAATTTCGAGCGGTGGTTTTTGTTCTTTAGAATTCCGCGTGCTTTTGTCGAAAAGCGAATAAACGGGCGTTCGCCAAATACGTACGCGCGCGCGTTCATCCGAACGGATGGCTGGGTGGCTGTGAAAGACACACGCACAAATAAGGTCCGTACGATTCATTTCGCCATTTACTTATACACATACAAACGTGCGGGTATAAGTATAATAATAATAATACGAGGACGTTCGGGATACAACAATCGCGTTAGACTGGAAATGGCGCGGGACACGTGACGTCGCTTGAACGGAACGCATTAGCGCGCACGCCACGTCGGATATAATATCGCGCGGCGGTCCGAGGGAAAAAAAGAGGCGAAAAAACGGAAAACGACACGTTTTCTACTTATAAATATACAGCGACCGACTATTGAAAACGTTCGGCGGTATATTTTTAAATCCATCGCGCCGCGTGTATACAGGTTACCCGTTTATATATTGTAACGCGCACGTTTCCCGAAAACAATGTTTTCGACGAATCTTCGATGGGGTCCACGCGTGTGCGTTCGATACTGTCGTTCGGGGACATATTACTCTTACACAGACGGCGACGTTCCGCGCGATTCTCATTCGTAGAACATTTCCACCTTTCTGTTCCGGCTGGCCGGAAATTGTGTCCGGCGATTCGTCGGACCGTTCCAGTGACGATCGCGTTTCCGTCAATTTTAATTATCAAATTACGGTTCGGACGATTTCGCGGCAAAAATAACGCAAATAAGATTGTACAATTACTCCCGTCGACGGGATCGTTTCAAATCGTCCGGACGTCCACACAAATATACCCGTAACCCTTTCTACGCCCGTTATTAGATTTATTGGCGCGAAAACACCAATACGAATATGACGTTCGTACGCGAGTTAATGGTCGTCGGCGTTTATTCGTTACAATCGTACATATATAATGCGGCGATCGTAAAAAGAAAAATACGACTTAGCACGTTTAGGATCATATCGTACGACCTAATACGTTTTTAACGGATTATTGACTATCAATTTCAAAATGACCGTTTATTGTTAATCCGGCGCGCCGGTACTTTTATTGACGTTCCGACGTTCGTAAAAACTCGACGCGCCTATTATTGTCGTCGTTTCTCTATACCGAATCTTGTTTACGAACACGTCGAACGATTTCGTTTTTTAACGAAGCTTGCAAGATCGACGCCGTACGTTCGTAACACTACACCGGCGCACTGACGTAGTTTTCGGGCTTGTGGTGGAGGTGAATGAAAGGAGACAGCAGCAACAGGCTACGGGACACGTCCCGCCCTATGGAAATGACGTCAGTTTTTTTCCGTCGCCGCGTACGGCCCGTCAACGGCACAAGCTCGTTAAGATTTGTGTTTCGTAATCGTTTTACGGGGCAATCGATATATCTCGAGTTCGCGTCAAAACGTAATACCCTTCGAAATATTTCGACCATAAACGTACGTATACATTCGGCACAAATTTTGAAAACTATTTTACAAAAATTGACGCGACGCCCTCGTGTACATATTAAGGTATGCACGTACGTAGGGTCCACGACGGGCTGCTCAATCGTCGTATCAACGGCAAAAACGGCGACGGACGACACGGATCGTTTATTACCGTCGCGAAGTAAAAAAATACACCGAGGGTTTCATTTTTTCGGGTTAGTCGTCGTCGGTCCGTCACGCGCTGTCCATTGTCGTCTTCGGAGCATATACGCCGCGTGCGTACAATATATGGTAAGCATACACGCGCATAATATATATTTTCGAGCCAAGACGCGCGGCAAGGAAACCAGCTGTCGCGCGTGACCGACCGCCCACCCGCAGCCCGGTGCCGACGGGGTTTTATTGACTTGACAAATACACACACACTGAATGGACGACACACAATTTCGGGCCTATTTGGCGTCTATTAGCCACGGACCCGCGGGAGTCACAAAGTCGACACGGTACGAACATCTGCTCCTTTTTATGCCGCGCACTCACTCGACCACTTGTTATCGTCGCGCGAGATCGTAACGAGAATCGTGTTGGATTTCGGAGAACGATTCCACAAGGACAATATAACGCGCGCGCGTTATAATAATAATTTTATTATGTTTATTGGACGGAGTGCGTATCGCGTATTTATCGTGCGTATTATACAGTATATATATATATATATATATATATATATATATACACAAGGGCCGGGTTTTTTTTTGGGGG